>PQXH01000046.1:1213-231286 GCA_004786125.1 Botrytis tulipae
TGTGGATAAAAGTATTGTAAGGGGAGATGTGTGGGGTGGTGGGGGGGGGGGGGGATTGGATGGATGAATGGATGGTTGTCGATTCTGTATAACTGATATTATATGGATGATGTGACGTTTATATGAAAAGATCTGTTGAGACGTTAAATGCAAGTATGATTTTTGAAAGCTGTATAGGATGAGGACTTAGGAGATTGGAGGTGGAAAGGATTTGGTTCGCATGTCCTTGGGCTTGCAATCGGAGCGGGGGCAGGAAAGAGAGGAGAGAAAGGGAGGGAGAGTCATGAAAAGCTGAAGCGGTAGAGAATCGGATCTTTGATCTGTTTGGTTACTGGCTTTGCAGAAGTAAGTGCATAATCGATAACATCTAATCTGTATTTGTGTATCTGGAGAAAATCGATGGCTGTAGATTCCTCTCGGTGGATTTCTATAATCTAGAGTAGTTTCAATGGTTACTGGATTTTCCTTCCATGATGGGGATTCGTTTGTATTACTCGCTTATTCGCTTGAGGAGAAGAAAGGAATCAGTCCGATATCTTTCGTGGGCTGAAGATTTTGTGACTTTGGAGTAGAGGTATCACAAACTTTTAGGTGTATGTATATTCGAGCGCTTGTGTAGGAGGAACTGGGGTTGATGGGTGGAATTGTTTACTGATGTAATAAAAATTCTTTAGTATCAGTTATTATAATAGTAAGTCCTACTACTCTAGTCACTGTATGTAATGAGTGATTAAGTTGATGTTATGGATGCAGTTGTGATTGCATCTATGATTCGTGGTATACATTGCATAGAAAAACTTTAGACTGCGTACAGAGAGCGAGCAATCTATATTATTCTGTACTAGCGATGAAAGTGAATCATTGTTGATATTTGAGAGGGAAATATGGGCTGAGTGGTGATATGGTGGGATTAGGATTGTGATGATTTGATGGCTAATGGCTGACGATGAGAGATGGAAAGAAGGAAAGGTTGTTTGAGTTTTGTGTGTTTGAGACAAATGAATAGGTTGTGGTTGGATATTCAGGTACTTGAGGAAAATCATTAGGGGTGGAAAGCGATGCAAGCCAATTTTACACTATATGTTCACAACACCGAAGTTCCTTACTACAGCTATCATGAAACTAAATAATCATATGAGAAAGTGGACTAATTTTTTAGCAATCCTACCCATAGGATGATGCTGATGGATGTAGTATATGAGATCATAGAAAATAATCTTAGTATATCATAATGATCTTGAAGTCCTTTAACATCAGACGAGGGAAGAGTTAGGCGAATTTCCCCTTTGCATCTATACTCTCAGAGATGAGAGCTTTAAAAATTTGCATACAGAGTATAATATAATTACTCTCGTCCCTTGAGACTAGAGTCGAAGTGTCTAGAATTTGTCCATGGGTTTTATATCAATATATATACTCGCTCGTTTACTCGTTGATATCGCTGATGTGTCAAATCCTATCGAGAAATTTCCATGACATAGAAGTTGGACTGTAGTCTATAATTTTCTAGTACCCAAAAGAATATCCTAGGAGAGCTGATATAATCTGGTTATTTCAGAGTCTAGCGAAGAAGAGTATATTATGAAGTAGACATCTAAATTGAATAATCGACTGTTTAATCTTGATTCCAGTTGATATCAATCAGACATCTGTTCTCATATAGCATCTGTAGTAGATTTGAATGATATAGTGCTATACTTGAGTCAAGTTTTGTATTGTCAAAGTAAAATTATGATTACATCTAAGGGGTTTAAACTGAAGTCTAGATGATACATGTAGTTACTTAGGTACTTGCTCGAATAAATTCATTGGTCGCTTTGAGGTATGAAGTATGAGTATGCTCTAGCCTATCAAGAACTATTAGACTGTGAGTTTGAGTCACTTGATTGTTAGCTCCTATCTCATTCCAAGGTATTGAAATACGATCTCGTCCAGTAATCCAATCATCTACTATCTTTGATGACTTAGAATGCCGAATACTTTCTCATAGTATCTATCAAAGAATTCATTTCATCATGGTAAAATCGCTTGACATCACCTACTATCTTGTACTTTATTTCATAACTGTTCTAAAGTGTTTGCCCATTGATTGTTTTCTTCCCCTATTTATTCACGATGAGAAGAGAAATTTCCTTTGCTTTACACTATGTTTTACCTTCGTTGCTAGTGTTATATATTCATTCGAATCGGAGAGGATCTTTTTTTCTAGAGCCATTATTACTTGAAAAATATCTGACGTTTATGAGTCTTATAATCATGGTGGTGTCTATTAGGTAACTTTCAAGTAACATGTGATTATGTAGTGACTCCAAAATTCTAAATGCATCCTATGAATACAGTGAATACGAATAATCATGAAATTTTGACCTCGTGTTATTGACTCACAGTACAAATTTGACTCATATCACAAGACTATGTTGGACTTATATATGCCCTCCGTATCTTGAGTACATCAATCAACATCTTCAAGTATCGAGAAAAGTGTTGATCTTCGCTCTGCAAGTGTGTTTTTACCTTTCTAACTTCAGAATGGCAGCAGGCAGCAACTACAAATATCAATAAGGATAATACAAAAATGACCCCTTTACTCGAAGAAATTCTGGTGGAACTCAAAGCATTACGCCACAACCGTCTTGGTCTGACAGAAAAACAGACTCCAAGCCTACCTAACAAGAAATGTTCCACACGAAATGGTTCCATGCGAGGTTTTCCCATTCCTAGCGCAAGAATCTCCGAAATATATGAGAACGATCAAGTGAAGCGTAGAAGGAATGACGGAGTTGTTGAGAGCTTGCCCAGTAGAATAGGCACTGCCGAAGAACAGGAAAGATGGTCTCTATTAGTAGAAAATGCTTGGGAAGTTCCCGAAGATGGCCGCCTCAAGCTCATTTTCTCGAAACGCTCACTTCTTTCACCGTGTTCGTAAGTATTAAAATCTACATCAACAAACTTTGTTTTTTCGATTAAAGATATTCAGTATTCTGTGGACATATTGCTGATACAATCATGCAGCGACACGGCCATAAAAGTGTTGGAGGAAATCCTCAAAGAGGATAGAGATGTTCCGAAATGGTTCAATGGAGGGATAACGAGAATCGTGGATATTTTTGACGATAAGACTACCAAGGTTTATACCATCGACCCTGGTGCGTCAAATACAACAGGAGGTGGTAATACCGCAAGATCTCCGATTGATTATAACAGTCAAAATCAAGTCACCAGCTTGTCTGGTAGTAGTGCCCCATCACCTGAGGTATGGTCTGGTCCTTGGCGAAGAATTATGTACGTGGTTACCCCAATCTTATCTTTCTCAACGTTACAAAGAAAAGCTCTATCTTATTGACATCTTTTGTAAGCTCAATTTGGGCTCCGGAGACCAGGTCAAGGTGCCTGGTGCAAGATTTGAATGTTTCTTCCGTTTCGTCAAAACAAGGCATACCAAACCCTGGCTCGGGATTTGAAGATCGCTATTCTTTGGACTGAAATTCTACGAAATTATAACAATACCCGCTGGAAAGATTGAAAATATCACTAGGAATTTTTGGAACAATGGTGTTTTACACACCGAAAGCAATGATATTTCAGGAAGTCGTACATCGGCACTGGTAACAAGAAAATTACTCGAGAGCCAATATCACGTAAGTAAACAGACTCATCCGGGTATATCTGGGAATAGAGGGAATCTCCTCTCCATTAGTATCGTTTCTGATTCGCTACTTACACGAATTCATAGTTACAAGCTACCAGTTTTCGAGAATGTCCAGCGATCTCCGACAGCAAATATTGGACGCTGTTAGAAATGAACCCTGCTACATTGGCTTACGCAAGTCATAGTATTCAAGATCTAAAAACTGGTTCAGGGAATATGCTATTCTGCGTATTCTCCCGTGCGTATACCGCCATATACGAGACCGCAAATCGCTGGAAGCAAATACTGAAATGTTTCGACCAATCTATTGGTGAAAAGCCTGCATTCTTAGATCCGAATTATCACGCAAAGGTGTTTTCTGACGAAGAAGTTCTTTCGCGATTCAAGAAGTAGTCTTGGGCCATCTCCACGCTGAGGGAGTTACGTAAGAGTACATCACAGAACGTCTTGCAAATCCGAAAACTCTTAGAGCAAGAAACGAGCGAAACTACGACCGAAGAAGAGTTGGAGGGACTTCGACGAGTACGTCCCATGTTATGTAGCGAGCTTCGAAATATAGAAAATATAGCATCGAAACTGGAGACCAAGCAGAAAGAAGCGATATATCTCAGTGATGAAGTAAGTTTCCCACATGCAAGAAATGTGTGATGTATCCTATACACAGAGCCTTTTGATTGATAGTTTTGTCTCAGCTTATCAGCACGAGTTTGCTGATGGAAACACGAAATTCTACTCGCTTCAACCAGAATATCAAGCTATTAACATTCATGAGCCTTTTGTTTCTCGCTCTATCATTTTGTTCGGTAAGATAGGCATTCTTAATACCCAACCTACTTTTCGGCTTACAATTTGTTAGTCTGCATGGAGTATCAATTTTTTCTTCAGCTACCTGAATCTTCTTCTCACCGCTAATCTCCTCGCCGCTGCCACTTACGTTCTAGTTCTCAATGCGAATCGACTTGTATGCATATCCAGGACGCATATGGTAAATTCATCAAAAATCCACTGGAGGTAATGAAGAAGGATCAAGATGTAAAATTGGTGACTAGAGCACAGGAATTAATGGACCACTCCGAGCGTTCAGAAGGAGCCCAAAACCCTTCAAATTAGATCTACATTCCATACACGTTAAGAAGGCTCTGTTGGCTACCATGGATCAAGCTCTCTCGAAGAAGTGCTTCAAGTGTTTGATCTGAGGTTCCATCGCCATTGGATTTATTTTGTTCAGGCGTGTGTCTTAAAGTTGAAGTGATGATCAACTCAAGTTGTATGGCAATTCATATCTATTGTCCCATCTTTCTAGATGTTAGTTAGTCAATTTGATGCATGGAATTTACCTCGTTCTATCTCATCAGGTTTGCATGTCAATTGACAGTTGTGACTGTGTTTGTTCCGAAAAGAGAAGCTTGATGCTACAAACTTTCTAATTTTTCCTTCTACTTATAAGTAGGTTAGTTGCGGGTTACTCAAGCCAACACTGTCGGCCTCCTATTTGACCTCGCCAAATTTTCAAAGCCGACTGTGGATACGAAAATCGCCCATTCACCAATTTCTGCCCGCGAACAACTTTTTTTCCAGGTTTATAGGCCGGATGATTCATCGAGAGACCTATATTGACCATTTGGTAATGATGGCAATGGGTCGCATGGCTTTTCATCTTTATTCATAGTGTCATTAGTTGCCACTTTTTTGTCTTTTCACGAGTGAAGAATTACTCTTATTCTAGAACTTCTCTGCGGCAAAGTTACAGAACAAAGTATGCGGAGTATTACTGATTGTTTTATGCATTAACTTCACCTCGAATTCATTTGTTATTTACGAAGATTTGCATCATAATAATAAGTATACTTCATCAGCATTCTTTTGGAAATAATTCGTTCATTTATTTCACATCACGATCGTTTCTCTTCCCTGAATCTTCAATTCCGGAACAAGTCACTTGACGTTTATTTAATCTGTAATCATGGTTGTTCTACCCGATCCCGCTAGGTAAGACTTGTGTCCATTTCTATTTGCAACCTCCCCCGTTATCCACATAACTTCATCACTAACCCCTCACTCAGCGACAAATGGCCCTTCTTTGGACACGTTTACTTACGACAAGATTCCCTCCCTCCCTCCCATCATTCACGCCATCATAGGTCCCGCGATGAAACTCTGCGTCTCTGGAACCTTCATCTTCCTCTCGATCCACAAAAAGACCAGTTTAAATTTGTTCTCTTCCTGCAACGTCTCATGACAATGGTCGAGGAGCATTATCGCAAACGCCATAGTTCTCGAGATTGGAAAGTCTCAAAACCAATCGAAGATTGGTATCACCAAAGTATCCGCGATCTTTCTGGGTTGGGAGTCGATGAGAATCTCATGAGCAGGGAGTGGAGAAAAGTAGTTCAGAAAGGAAATCAAGAAGCAGCGAGAAAAGAAAGAAAAGAGGCGGAAAAAGTACATTTGGAAAAGATGGAAAGAGAAAAAGACTATCGGTATCATCGATATCGTGGTGGGAGAAGAAGATCATATTATGAACCTTTCGATACCTCCCATGATGACGAATCATCAGAAGGTACAGTTTTCCATTACCATAAGCACAAACCCTCCAAATCGAAATCTCCCACCAAGAAAAAAGAGAAAGAAAAAGATCATCCCAAAGGAACACCTAAATGGGTAATTTGTCCGCGTCGCTCAAAACACTGTTCGCGCGAACATGAAATGGTTAAATGTAATGGACGCTGCGGTCTTACGGCTTGTGTGGAAGATGCCCATCGTTGTCATAAAATATACATCGACTACGAATGTACGGATCCGGATTGTGAAAAGTGCAAGAAAATCAAAGAGAAACAGGAGGCATGGGAAAAGAAGGTGGCGAATCCTACGCATGAGGAGAAGTGGGTGGATTGTCCTTGTTCGGATCCGTGGTGTAGAAGGAAGGTTATGGAAATCAAGGAGATTCCGAAGCCGCCGAAGCCGAAATTTTATGCTACGAAGCCTTGAGGTGTGGAGATAGTGTTTGAATTTCTGTTAGTATGTGGAGCCTGAGTTTTATGAATTGTTTTGGGTAGATTGAGGGGCAATGTCTGGATTGGGTTGAATGAATGTATGTTTATAGTACGAGTCGATGTGGATGATTGAATATCCATTGTTTGAATTTATATGAATGAATGAATAATTATTGTATCAATCGACTTGAATGAAGAAGCGAAAAGTGTTAACTGTTCAATTTGAGAACTGGGATACAATCGTTCACGTCTTGTAGTTGGAAATAAAAGTAATGGTTTTTCTCACCGAGCAGTAGACATCGAGTAGTTTGGAACTGTGATGAAAAATTGAGTACGCTGATATCGGGAAGAGATATTCTAGTCCATTAATGAATTTTAAATACCTTCATAAGGGCCGGGAAATACAAATGAAAGACCTTTCGACAATCTAGATACACCATATCTTCATGCTGTTTCATCCCAACATTTATTCATGAGAAGCAGTGCTTCCTAAGCCGAAGCTCAAGAATGAAATAAAAGGGTTGCTTTTCCCTTTCTCAAAAATCTCAATCTAAGGATAAAAGTTCCCAGAACTCATTTTCCACCACTTCTCCGTGATGAACCTTCATTGAAAATGACTAACTACTCCTCGGTTCGCTAGCTTTGACATGAAGTATCTAGCTGGAGGTACTTGGACGAATTTCCCAGTAAATTGATCATTTGACAATATAGGTATCTAGAATATACCTAGTGAATTGCTCTCGAGAGTCTTCGTCCGTGGCCAACCTCGGATAGTAATTTTGGCTGGCTATAAATCTATACGCCGCTTAAACATCGATATGACGTTATATCAGCCCACCACTTCTCATCACCCATCCATAAACTAACCCCTCAGAATAAAACCCACTGCCTTTCAAGCCCCCTCTACCTCTACCTCAAAACTTAAAATCCCTCACGTCTAAATAACTCATCTGCCTTCCTCAAACCCTCTTGAATTTCTTCTCTCGTCAACCGAAATTCTGTTCCCGCCAACGCTCTATCCACTCTCGCAATACTTGTCGTAGCTTCTATCTCATAAAATCCTCCTAGTCTCCACTTATCACGACATCGCTGACAAAATATTTTAACGGGTGGACGTCGCATAACGATGGTTCCTGGCGCGGGTTTACATGCAAAACTCATAGGAATGATTCTGTTGCTGTGGTACTGGGCAGGGTGGGTGGAACAGCTAAGCCAGGGAGTAGGGTTTACGGCGGTGGGAAGGTGCTGGCAGAGGTAGATGACCGGGTTGCACATTCTTGGTGTTTGATTGGAGTCTGCTGACGATTGTGAATCTGGTCGGTTTGATACTCTGGGTTTCTCAATGAATCTGAGAGTTGATCTTGAAGTATTGTTCTTTCATATTCCGATGTAGGAGGTATTTTTGTAGATTCCTCGTTATCTGTACTAAATATAGAGATCAAACATACGCCATCATGCTTAAACAGTGATTGAACAACCGTAAAGAGACGTAATCAGGTATGCTGTATTCATATTTTAGACCCTATCCCTTGAGCTTCTAGCCTTGGAGTCAACTACCAAAGCACATGTAGATGAAAACTAAACAAATCACTGCAGAAAAAATTGGATCATCGGATTAAATTGAACGGTGCTCATTTCAACATTCGTAGACGTGAGTGGAATATTGATATTGATTGGTTTGCAAATTCTGATAGTAGAATCCACTGGGAATAAATCACAGAGGCATGATCCCTTAAACAGAGGAACCTTTGTTTTCTCAAAATTCTACATGCTCTCATCTGATTTATTTGCAAACCACATAAACACTGCAAACAATTCACAAAGACTCACAATGCCCAAACTCATACATTTCCTGTGCCACAACAACCAAGCCCCCAATCGGCGCCCAACTATAACAAACCACCACAAAAAGTAGTATCCATCCCCAATAACTCCTTCTAGTATGTCTCTCAAATTCTGCGATGAATAATCCGCTCGACTGTCCCAGACATAGCCAATGAATAGTAAAATTGATTTGGGTGGAGGTTGCTTGTCTCTTTTGCCAGCCGGTGAGAATGTAAATTAGGATGTAGGGAGCTGCGACAGCGATGATGAGAATTAGAGAGGCGAGGAAGAGAAAGATAGGTTCGAGATGTGTCGGGGGCAGACGCGTGAAGGAACCATGGGAGGGTATGCTGAGTATACATTTCTCTTTCTTTTGAGCTTGAATGCTCGAGGCCAGACGCTTTTCAACTTTGGAAGGGTCTTCAAAGATATCCAGGAGATAATTTTTCAATCTTTTGATCTTGGTCGGTGGTGCACAAGGAGAGTTTTCCGGAGGCATGAGTGTATATGCTGGTAGGTCGTCAGCCGTATCGACTTCGCAAGTGAATCGCCCTTCCACATCCATATTGCCCCTGAACACGACGGCCGAGTTACTGAGCTTGCCTAATTCATCCTCGCTAGTTAAGTTTTCGCCCTCACCCTCTACTCGGTCAATAGATCCAACTACTCCATCTACAAGTGCATCACGGTTAATTACCTCGTCCATGATCGATGAATGAACCAAGAAGACATTATCGTATTGCCTACTGACCAAGCTTGCTAGCAGATTGATGATGCTAGCAATCACGTAAGGTATTACGGTCAACCCGAAGGCAGTGTATCCGTAAATTTCTAACTGTGAACCCCTAGATTGGTATAGTGTATACGACCCTATACATGTTTGATCAATGGACCATAATACCTGCAACGCAGAGAATTGTGAAGAGATGGCCATGGAGGATCCGAAACCAGAAGCAATATGACGAGGATTGATAGCCATATGTGGTGGTACGAAACAAAGGGTATAGCCTAAAGGCAGTTGCCAGAGGCCATGTAGTTCAATATCACCTACACGTATCAACTGCTGATCCAGAGACATCGCGCGGAAACGGTAAGATTGGAGCATAAAGAAACCCAACTGGGCCCATTTTGATTTTGGTGCATAGTGCGCATACGGGGCTCTGACATGTAAAATGACCTCGCGGGGATTCGTGCTATTTGAAGTCTCTGATTGTATCTCTGACGCGCATGCATGAAAGTCTGTCATCTTCATATGTTCAATCGTTGTGCTCTTGTCAAGAAAATTAGGTCCACAGGAACCTTGAGAGTCATTATCAGGAATAGCTGCATCAAGTGCACAACCACGAATAAAATCCCCATCCCTGGGTCTCCAATCTTGTGAACGTACTACCATGCATAATGCATTCGCTCGTGCTGCCATTTGGAGAGGTGTGTCTGCCAACATGCTGGCCCTCAAAATACATTTAATCCTCGGCGGACTCCTGCGTAAGGAACCAACAAACAGCAAGCCTTATACGCGGCAGATGCCCATACACTTTCTCCCGGAAGAGAGCGAACAGTTGCTACGTGAATGGCACTAGAGAATACTTAGCTCAGCATCGAGAGAAGTGCTGTGCATCTTATTAATTGCTGAGATAGAAAAATAACACATTGTACCATCGGGTTTTCGAGCAGTGAACACTCGGATCACTATTATGCGCGCCAATGGGCCCATCAGTAGAGCCAGTGGCATTGACGTTGGCAGCATCTATGACCGCCCACAGAAAGGTCGCAGTTATCGCTATGAGAATACCATTCGAACTGTAAATTGCCATTTTTGCGATCGCATCGATATCATGTTCTTTAAACTGGAAACACAATTATGGATTTGTACAAGAACGACATTATTTCTCCCACAATGTGCAGTATTAGATCTGCATTTTCCCCGTCGAGGCAGTGCGCACGATGTGAAAGAATTAAGAAGCCTAGCCTCACTTCCGCACGCCATGTTTTGCCTGACACCAATCACGAAGTATAAATAGATGAAGCCAAGGTTTCGCGATGCATTCCAGTAAGCACGGGGTAATTCATAGGAGCAACACATGTAAAGCCACGATTTAGGCAGCTCAAATTTCTGCTATCATTCCCTATGCCGAATGGGAAATACCCATGTGGTTGGCTGAAGATTTTTATCATGTTCGCCTTGAGAAACTACTTCCAGCCAAAGTAACTTTGCGCGTTGAGTAGCGCAGATGTCGAGGAAGAAACCCGACAAAACTAAAACCGCGAAAATACTGTTTAAGATTCATTTCCTCACTCAAATATTTTCGGCGGTGACCATCATATTTCCCTCGACAGACTGCTAGTCTGTAAAGTGGAATAGTCAGCGAAATATTCGACCGGTCTTTCTCAACGCACGATATATTTTAATGTTGTCAGAAACAACCCCAAAATCAAGGTTGTGTGCAGAGTTGTTAGGACTAAATTTTTTGACTATTCTACTCCTTTGTCAAGCGAGGTTGTATAGTTAGTTATATTTTAATGTAACTCCAACTCCGAGCTCTACATGATGCACATTTAAGATGTCACAATTTTGTTTTATGTTTGCAGCCCATATGCAGCGTCCTCGCTTTAAGTATCCGTTCTGGATTCTTATTTACCCCAGCTTGATCGCCCCACTCGATATGTGGTGAAAACCCAACAATCAGCACGTTCCAGTCTTTCCTTTGAGAACCTGGCGCCAAGGTAGATAGAATTATAGGCTCGTGTGTCCACAATATTTTCTTTTCATTCCTTCCTGATGTAAAAGATAGGAGAAATTGCTTTCAGTGTAGAAAGAACTCAATCTTTCATTCGCCCAAGCCTGCAAGAAATGAAGTGAACTGTTTATCGGCACCTGGATCTCTGACAAATCTCTCCCGAAACCACATTTCCAGATCCTTAAATCTACAATGGCAGACTGGAATTGCTTCTTTACCCCAGATAGCCATTCCGATTCCGTGCTCCGTCCAATTCTTTAATTTGTCATCTTTATGAGATGCGTTGAATAGATCGATCGAATCTCCCAATACACTAGTGCATCCAAAACAGGCACGGATATGATATGCATAAGAACAAACAGCAATTGCACTCTTTAAAATTCCAGGCATTGCAAGTGGATTGAGCAAAGAATCAGTATTAGATGAGCGATTCGAAAAGTTAATTTCTGCTAGCCGACAAATCTGACCAGCATTCCAAAGGGCGGTACGAGGGTGTGGCGAAAACATCCAGCTGCTCAGACGCGCTCTTGTTCTTTGTGTAGTCAAACCGGCTCCGGGACGACATTTGAAGCAACATCCTTGTCGTTGTAAGAGCTTTAGGGGCGCATGAACTGTGAGTGCCGATATATGCCATAGTATGAGGTTCAGTTGTGGAATTATGCGATCATCATTGGACTCAGTAGAGTTGATCTCTGAGTGCAATTGAGCATAATTTTCCATTTTTGTGCGCCAACGATTGAGTTGAGAGCCCCATCGATGTACTGGATCGCTTCTTTTTGGATCCGTTATCAGCTCATCTGAATCACAACAGCAGAAAGCTTCGCGAGCCGTTTCCCAAGTACCAATCTGTAGGGAACAAAGTCCCAGATGATAGTCATTATCAGTGAGATGATACGAGACTGACTGGTTTTCGCTAGCATCAATAAGATCGCGCATGAGAAAGCAGAACAGGGCTTTCTCGCGACCTGCAGGTTCATGCCACTGAAGTTTTCGTCTTTCTTCATCAGTTGCCGCAGTCCATAGCTTTGTAGACTTTGGAAGGGGAATGCTGATCTCCTGATAACGAACAGAAGGTGGATAATCCATAAGGACGCTAAGATAAGCATCTACTCTCAGACTGGAGAACGAAAGTCTGGTTGCTGTCAGCATACGGTGTAGACAAAGTGACGCAGAATCCATGAGAATATTGGTACCTGTGAAGTTGTTCTTGAACGAGCCAAAGATCAAATGGACAATCACCCAGCTCATAATATGTGTTCTGTCCATTGAAGATACCAGCATGACGACATGTTGAGATCAGTGCACCATTAAGATAAACAGCTCTCGAAGACATTCCTTTAGTGGTCTATGAAATTATCAGTAGTGAGCAGAAAATGATGTGAAGTCTTACTCTTGGAAACGTAACTCACCAAAAGAGAAATTGTGTACACAACACACAATAGAAGACCCTGGAGATTTTGGAGCGACGATTGATCAATCTCCTTGTCGAGTGAGAGATGAACTTCCTGTAAATCTAGATTAGACAGTAAACATTGATCCTCAGAGGGTATAAATTACCAATCGGGCAGCTAATATTGCTTCAAATACAACTGACGCAAGTTGTTCATGCTTCTGACTTCCATCCAACCAATTCGCAAGCATTAGCATAGAGCCCAGCAAGATCGGCGAAACACTTTGAGGGTTGAATGTGGGAGCGTGTAAAATGGGCCAGGATGGATGAATTTTGGTAAAATAAACTTCGAGAAGCTGGTTCAGATGACCTTGATCTTGAATCAGTGTTCTACGCAATTCCGATAAATGATCTTGCTCAGAGGATAATGATGATAACGGTGATTGTGATGCAAAATTTGACCTGGTTCTGTCACTAGATTCGGCATCATAATAAGTTTCATTCATCCGAGACTTGTGCGGATCATTGAGAGCATGCAGAGAGATTGAAGCATCGTCAGACAGAGGTATGTGGAAGAAATCTGTAAGATTTTCTCCCGCAGACTGTTGTTGACCCCAAGAAAAGTCCCCGCTGGGAAGAACTTCGTTTTGAAACAATAGCTCAAGGGTCGCATCGGAATATGGAGGTAAAGATAACGTTGAATCTTCAGATTGAAACCAGGGATGTGAATGATCAGAGTCCTGATTTGAATTGTGAGCATTGACCGCATTGTTCCCGATAATAGTCTCATTCACGCCCACACTATCGACTTTTGTACGATTAGTCCTAGCATCAATCAATCGGCTACATTCTGTTGAAGTGCGAATACATGATCGACAAGGTGATGTGTCATCACACTTGAGCTTTCGCTCATGGCAGGATGTGCATGCGACCATTGTACGTTTAGTACTTGAATTCTGAGCATGATGATCTAGATGCCTCTTCAATACGTCACTGGATAGACTGTAAGCAATGTTCAACTTACTTCTTCGGATGAATGAAGGGCTGGATTACCTTCGCGCATATCGCCGACCACATACAGGACATTCATGTTGAAGATTGGGATCATGTGACTTCATGTGCCGAGTAAGGTGTTCTTTGCGACTGAAGAGCTTTCCACATTCAGACACATTGCATTTGATGCGTTTTGCTATTGGTCGTGTACGAGTTGGAGATGAATCATCTTCAGCTTGTGGGGTGACAAATGCAGTGGGAGAAGTCTGTGTCATCTTTTTGTACGCAAGTTGTTGCCGGTGGATTGAAATAGATGTAGGAAAGTAAATGGGAAAGAATATAAAGTGTGAAGTTCAAAAGAGGAGTAGACATCCACCAATTGGTGAATGACCCGAAATGCACTGCTTATTAGCCAAGCTCTGTGTTTGAATACGAAAGCGAGAGGACTGTGATTTTCACAGTTGCAAGTATTAAATCCTGCATCGCCAAAGATCTGGCTGGAAAGAATTACATCGATACGATGTTACGACTATTTGTGACTTGGTATACCAGAGGATCAAAGAAAGTGCTGACTCGAGTTTAGAAGAGTGTGATTGTTCCAGGTTTGCCCAGGTGCTGAGGAAGACGCGTCTGAAGCCGGAAAGGGTGTGTGTGATTATGTAAGTTATCACCAGCCACACCTAACGTCCTCATTTGTGGCTGACCCAAGCTCGCCTGGGCATGGATTATTGGATTAGAAATAACACAAAGGATCAGGATGATGATGTGCTTTCCGTGTACCCAGCTAATAAGCCTACAGCCTCACAGAATCTACGGTTCTTCTGATTCATTGGCTCACTTGTGAATTCGACTTTCTTAGGTTTGCCAAGCGTTTGCTAAGCGCTTCTTCCCGTAGGCCAAAGCAAGGGGTGAATAGCGGCCGGTGGCATGTGGGATGTGGGATGGCCCGCGAAATTGCGCAATGCAAATGCGTAGATTGTGCCATGCTTACAAATAATGGCGATGCTGTAGACCGAATGTATTGTTGCCGTGAGGGCGGTTTGTCATCGGGCAGCTCATCCCTCATTATACACCGCGATGAGCGGTTTCTATGGTAGCTATATAGTACCTATACAAGTCTATCACTTTCCAGACTAAACCATCATTCAGCACTTCATCTTACTTTGTGTCTTAGTAGTAATAACATAAACCACCACGATAAAACTTTTACGTATCTACAAGATGTCTGGAATTACGAAAGTTGCGTTGGCAGGAGTAAGAACTTGTCCATTTTCTCTCAGGTCTGTGCCTAACATTGATATAGGCTTCTGGAAATCTTGGCCCAGCAATCCTTGATCAACTCATTAAAGCCGGCTTTCAAGTCACAGTTCTTACTCGACAATCGAGCACTCACAAATTTCCTTCTCCTGTTACAGTCAAGGAAGTCGATTACGACTCCCTCGAATCACTCACCAATGCTCTTACAGGACAAGATGCCGTTGTATCGACTCTCGCCTCAGCCAGCTTAGACAAGCAGCTCCTTCTCGTTGAAGCAGCGGTTAAAGCTCATGTCAAGCGATTCATTCCCTCTGAGTTCGGATCAAACACGCCTAGAGAAAATACTGGAGCCTTGCCAGTTTTCCAACCTAAAATTGCTGTCCAAAATGCTCTCAAGAAGCATGTTTCTAGCGAGTTTTCATACACTCTTGTGGTAAATGGTGCATTTCTTGATTGGGGCTTGTCAGTTGGATTTGTTATGAGCGCAAAGGGGAAAAGCATCACACTTTATGATGGCGGCAATCGAACTTTCAGTACCACTACTCTCCCAGACATTGGACGAGCTGTAGCTGGTATACTCAAGCACCCAGAAGAGACAAAGAATCGCGCGGTCTATATTCAAAGTTACGCAACTACCCTTAAGAACCTCGCGGAGATTGGAAAGAAGGCTTTAGGATCAGATGGTTGGACTGAGACTGTTGCATCGGTTGATGACATCGTAGCGGGCGCATGGGAAGAATTGAAGAAACCACAGCCAGACCCACATAAGTTCGCCATGCCATTCATCATTGCTTCGATCTGGGGTGAGGGATATGGATCGCACTTCGAGGCCTATCACAAATTGGACAACGATCTTTTGGGAATCAAACAATTGAGTGAACACGAATTGGAGAAATTAATTAAGAGTTTGGCATAGATAGACTGCTTCTGTGTATTTTGCATTTGCAAAAAATGGCAGTAACATAATCTCACAATCTAACGTTGATTAAGTAAACCTGTTGAGATAGACGATCAATCATGTGCAAAATGATACAATTTTCTCTATAAATTTGCAGACTTTTCGTGAACCCATCGTCCAAAGCATGCTGACCATTCATAAATCTTTCAAATTTGGGTTTTCTTGTTGTGAATGACAAAACTATAGTACCACGTACTTATCCAAGTCTGTCTACATGTACCAAACTTCAATGAGATAATCAAACCATTCTATATGAGACCGTATGAAATCACAAGAGGAATCCGAAAGGCATTGTAAAATCGTAAACATCCACAGCTACATCATGAACGCTGTCACAAATTCCAATCGGCATCAAAAAGAATGACTAAAGATAAGCATAACAAAAGGCTCCATCGATCGTCGAAATCAGACTACTAATCTTCTGTTTCGGTGCCAGAATCCCAAAATCAACCAGTGTATCAAGCGTAATGTTTGCACTCGGAGGTGCTAGAGACGCAAATTAGCATAACTCCAATTACCCCTCCATCGAAGGATAACTCACTATTAAACGCTGTGCCTGTCCCATAAATCATTTTCGTTCTGTTACCTGCACTCAAACTCTGCCACAAACTCTATACCCTATCCACCATAGCATGATGTAACCAAAAAGCAGGGTCTCCCGCACTGGCATAGGCATCTAGACCTAATCCGCCCATTGAGAAATGTCCACCTGCGTGAACCCCATCTAGTGCTTCGAGATTCGTATCGAATGTTCCTAGATCCAGACTTCTCTTGATGAGTTTCACAACATCGGAAGGTTTCGTGTTATTGGACCAAACAGTTGAGATATCGCGCGATAGACAGCGGGGATTGTATCCTAGACCGTGATCGGGACCATAGGGGGCGTAAGCGATGGGACCGAGATTCACGGTATAATTTGTTGAGAAAGGGCCGGATATGCAACCGCCACCGGTGGCAGGAGGGATGTCTAGAGTAATCCCGAATGCGGAGATGGTCGTACTTGTACGATTAGGTATAAAAGCACCATTACTTCCCATGGATGTTGGAGAGCCGTTGAAAATGCTGGATTTCCGTGGATCCTCCCAGGAAAGTGTCCAGTCCCAATAGGGTTGGTATCCTTTGTAGCCGCATTCTTTACGAAGGGCTTTTTCGTAGAGATATACTAGGTAGCGGTGGAAGTGAAGAAAGAGACCCTATTTATCGTTAGTGATTGAGGTTCCAACTTCTAGACAAAAGAGCTTACGCTGAAGTGGACATAAGGTGTCACTTTGATATGAGTAGCGCTGAAATCATCATATCGACTTCGTGCACCAGGTACATCTTCTTTCGTGCTTCTGGGGGGCTTTGATTGTAAGCATTGAACAGCCTTTATATAATCTTTGCGAGAACGTTCTGAAAGCGATCCCCTGAAATTAATTAGCAATAGTTATTCAACTTCAGTGTCGTAGAATGTTACCATTCTTGACGATAGACTATATTTTGAGATGTGCATCCCACTCTCTGGTGCTTGGTTGAAGTTTTGATGTATTGATCATATTGATCTTGCCATTTGTCGATTTGTTTGGAAGCCTCTGCTTGGGTATTGTCATGACCATGTCCGTAGCCTGCAGAAATAAATGGAATATTGGCTAGAAGGAAGAAATAAGAGAAGATAGTGAATCTCATTTTGACGATAAAGTTTCATATATCACAAACTGGAGCACAGAGACTTGTCTGGGAGGACATTGATATTTGTAGAATGAGATGTCTTCTTTTCTAATGAGCCATACGAGAGTGAGCATTTCCAATTCCACAGAAAGTCTCAATCTTGCCCACACATCCTTAAAATTTTCAGCCGAGAACGCCCTGAGGGAAAGTCCGCCTCATCACTTCCTTCAACGAGCCCGAGGAATAATCGTGTCCATCGTAGGAACATTTCCTCCGTAAATTCTGCCGACTAACCGAACAAACATCGTAAGTCAGCCCTCCAGCCTAAGTATGATACTAACAGCCGTTATAACCAGATATAAACATTCAGCTCGGATCTTCGACGACGACTCTGCCCTAAGAATAATTCGAAGGATTGTTCAGAAGACTCGATCTGAGGTCAGAAGCCGGCGATTGATAAGTTTCACCCAAACTTTAAGACAGTGCCATCCCATTATTATATCGAAAGACTCCTCGTGTCAAAAGCCTTGGCAAATAAAAACAGATGAAGCCAAAATCCTTCATCAAAAGTCAAAGCCAAACATGACTGCTTATCCATGAGGTACAGAAACGTTTTGGCGACGAAAGTCAACGCATAAGCGGTCAGCAAGTAGGGATGCGCTGATGAGATATTGATGCTTGTCATCGGGTTTTGAAATTCAGGGCTAAGACACGACGCGAGGGGGCTATGGTGGGGAAGTCTGTGAGCTCGCTGTAAGCCATCGGTAACAATATCATCATGTCTCACGCCCCCCACATGACGCCGAGACATGGGAAACCCCTGATCCAATAAATTCTGTCAGACTCGGTGAGCTACGATGACGCCTCTCATTGTCTACAGCCTTCCAAGACATGTGGATTGTACGCAACATTTTTCAGACCACGACGAGTATGAAGCCAGACTTCTGGTGACCATAGATTCTTCACCCACTTATATCACCTCATATATCCACCTCACTTAGTGTATTCTCATCTACATCGAGAATCTCCTCCTAGCCCTATTTCCAATCAAAATGAAGTTCACTACTACTATTACCATTTATGCTACATTAGCTGTGACAACGTTAGCGCACAGAAGAGAATATTCTGCACGCTGCTCAACCGACTCGGTCCTACCATGTATATGTCCTGCCGGTACAGATTACTGGGAATCTTCTACATGGTCTGTAGTTGGAGCCAGTGCAATCGATGTTAAGGGGCTTATCATGGATTGTGAGTGAAGCATGCTATGTTGATGAAATTGATACTGATTTATTCTTCAACAAGACTATAAGTCCGCCTGGCTCGGTGTCGTACCTTATGAAACCCGTGGTCCGGAGAACAAGCCTGGTGTTTCCATTCGCACCTCCTATTTGCCAACAAAAGTAGGCACATATAGTATTTCAGAGAAGGTAAATATGTCCATATGAACCACCAAGTTCTACAATCACCTGGTCTTGATATAAAAAAATTCTAACATTGCTCTCCGTAGTTAACAGACCTCAAGATCGACTCTCGCGGAGGATTCATTGAAAAATTCGAGCAACTTGCCTCCACCGTTCCCGTAGCGTACAATTCTGGCAATGGCTCTTTCAGTGGATATTGGGTCACTTTGGAGAGTACTTATATTTTCAAATACGAAACCGCAATAAGATGGAGTATCTATGCCTGTGAGACAGGACACGCGAGGAGTATGCCAGTTCCATTTCTTTATCTAAGTGAAAAGTCCTGACGTAATACAGATTTCGCTGTTTTTCATGAGAATGCATTAAAGAATGTAAGCAGTGTTTTGGCAGCGCAGGGCAAAATTAAGGGAATAAATATACAGCCGTATTCCGTTCAAAACTTCTAAAGTTCAGTTTGGGAGAAATTAGAGCATGGAAGCAAATTTTTGTATGACTAGCAATGGATGTTAATTCAATGGGCAAATGGCAGACGTGCTGCCAAGCATCGAAATGTAGCTTTCACTGCATTAGCATACTCAAGAGCTACAGGCTTGGGTTTGAATTTTAAACCCAATTATTGAGATACTATTGTTTGTGTTGACTCTGATGGTAGATATTTATTGTGAAAGTGAATGCGTATGATCATCAAGTGACATATTCATACGGATGCTGAATGAAAGCAGTATGCTAGAGTATTGAAATATGCAGACGGCCATCTTCCTAGCAAGTTGGCTGAGAAGTAGAGTTAAGACAAAATTCTTCGTCCTTATTTCAAGATTTATGTATACATACAGACTATATATTAAATTTAACCTTAAGGAACTTTCTTGATTGATGATCCCATTAGTCGTCGAACCTTTAGTCAACCGTGCTGTTGCCCCACAAATTAGACAGTACAACTGTCAGAACAATGAGATATCAAAGAACTGAAAATAACTCTGTATTCATCCTCCAAAAGGCCACTAGCTATCTGTTTTTTCCCCTACAGTTGACCTCTCTCTCTAGCATGCGTGTCATCCTCCGCCCAGCCTTCCCGGGTATCTTTAGGGATACGTATGAATACAACGCTAATAATGAGGGCAGCACTTGCCAAACCGACTCCCAAGTATGCGGCACTATGATAACCCTTAAGAAGATCATTCCCATTATCGTTAGTATTCACTTCTATAGTTCCGGCGATACCCAAACCAGTGCTAAGCCCATAACCAAGGAGTGTGCCTATTAATGAACCTGCGACACCTTGGTGCTTCATTGGAACAGTGTTACATGCGATGATCTGAGCGCTTGTGGTGATTAGATCAATGGTAAAAGCCGATATGAACATTGCGGGAAATGCCATCGCCCAGTAAGTGAGATTTGCAGGAATAGTCGAGAGAAGGACGTTGATAATGACCATTGCCGAGCATCCCAGGCCAATGATGACCTGCGCCGGTACTCGAGGAACCAGCCATGCTGCGAGAAAAGCGGTCGCACATCCAACTATAGTAAGTGGCAAGTACTGCACTCCAGTAAGAATGAGACTGTCTCCGCGGATGTTTTGCATATATGCATTCATGTACCAAAAAAAGATACCCAGACTCATGAAAGAGAAGAAAACAGCCAACATCAAAAGTCCGAATGAGGGGGCCTTCCAGATGTTGAATGGTAGAATTGGCTCTTTGGCGACTTTCATTTCCCAGTATACGAATCCAACAAAATGAACTATAGACACAACAAGAAGTGCGATCTCATAAGGACTGTCCCATCCAACGAGTGGTGCTTGACTAAAATCATTTTAGCTTTTTCCGTATAATATAATGAGGTTCCACAACCTACTTCCAAACAAAATTAAAAAGGATGAGAGCAGCGACTCCCAGGTAAGAGCCAACCCAGTCCACGGTGCCCTTTGGATCAATGGGAATATCCGCGTCAACAGCCATGATCGCAACTCCGTAAACAACAAACCCAAGTAGACCACTAATTGCTATCAGTGAATGAGATTCATGTACTATATCAAGGCAGCTTACAGCATAAAAAAAAGCCATTTCCAATCGGAAAGTTGGATAATAACCGCACCAACAAGAGATCCACCAGCAGCGCCGACTGGTGCCATGGCGCCAAATAAAGCAAAACTCAAATTTCGCTTCTTTCCAGGCGGAAAAGTGATACCTAGCAAAGCCACAATATTTGGTATCATCAGACCGCCGCCTATTCCACATAATCCTCTCATGATACACATCGATATTAAGTTATCGGAAAATCCACCGCACAATGCCCAGAGAGTCCACCAAACACAACCAGCGGTGAAGACGTTCTTGTGGCCATAGACTGCGCCTAGACGACCTCCTTTAAAATAACGACATGTCAGCTATCCTCATGCCAATTGTTTGCATAACAATGCAGTTTAATGGATGGTCTTACCAATCAAAACGAAAGTTCCTTGAGTTAAAGGGTATGAAGCAACTATCCAGACCGACTGCGCTTCTGTTGCTCCCAATGCTGCTCCGATAGCAAAACTAGAATTAATGCCGGTCCCCAGAGGGATCATTTGAACTAGTTGGGTTAAGGTGATGAAAACCATGAAGACATTCTGTCTTAGCAGGCTGGGCATTTCGATCTTTGGTGGTGTACTACTACCGTTTTCGAGAAATGTATCACTCGAAGGAGAAATATTGTAGCTTTCCTTGTTGTGGTCATCTACTGAAGCAGGTGGTGGACGGGAGGACATCATGATGGTATCTTCGCCGGTAGAGCGGTCTGTAATTGGTGAAGTGGTTTGGTCCATTAAAGAAGAAAGCTAGTTATCTCTTTGCACCGTAGTTGAATCAATACAGATCAGACTGTCATTAAGAAGAATGTTCGTTTGCACAGTATAGAAATGATGAACTTGGACTTCTCGAAATGTAGGCATATTTGCGTATTTTACCTACCTATTCATAGCTAATGAATGTAGCTGCAGCAATACCTGATTACCTCATACGAGAGATAAGGACCCTTTCTAATGTTGAGCCGAGGGGGTTCTGTCGCCATGATTTCAAACATTATTTGCATGTCCTCACACTGGTGAATCTTTTGGATGGTCTGGCGATATGTGGGATGCCGAGGACATTTCTAAGCTAACCTTGAATAGTATTAGCGGCACACTCTCCTTGAACCTCATGCCAAGCAATTTGTAGACCTTCCACATTCCAAATAATTCATACGGCATACATTTCTGCATATACATCTGCATACACGGTGATCAGCTTGTCATGAATCTTACATGTCAAGGATGCAGTATGCCATCTCATCGCGCCCGCCGTGGGAGGAGCCTCAAGTATCAACTCCAACTCCGTCAGATACAATATGACAGGCTTTCTCTTGCAAAACGAGCAATGCTAAACACGACTCATTTCATTTCAATTTATTGATCAATCACCACTTTCCCATTATACCACAAATCGCATTTTCAACATGACAACAGTTAAAGTTAACAGCCAACAGCGATATCATGACACGAACGCGGCTTATGTGCTCCCAAAAGCAGATGAGTAGGTTCATGGTCTTCAATCACTGAAAGCTCTACTAATCTCATTACCGTAGTGTCATTGAGCAGGATCGGCTTGATACCCAGGCAGCTGCCATTGTCGAGATGATTGGCGGCTTCCCTTTCTTAGCTCCATTGCAAACACTTGATAATATTTCCAAGGTGGTTGAGTAAGTATAATCAGTTCTTAAATTACGACGGAGCTGATTGAGGGACTCATTTGCATGCTTCTTGTATATATGCCCTAGTCACTACACAATGCTACCAAGAATACCATGTAATTGCTGATTTTGGATGGTCTAGTATTGGCTGTGGTACTGGTGTAGCGACCATTCAGATTGCTACAATCTTGCCATCTGCCACCATTTACGGTCTCGACCTAACCCCAGTGCCAGAGGATTCAAAGAAAATGGCACCGGGTAACGTGGTATGGGCTCAAGGAAATGTATTGGATGTTGACTACAACCAACCCGATGATGGTATTCTAAGCCGCGAGATATTCAATCCGGGAGGATTGGATTATATTTTCGGCCGGATGCTTTTCTTAGGTATCAACAATTGGCCAAAGTACTTTTCAACCACTTCACATGCGTTGAGGTCCGGTGGTATGATTGAGCATCAGGATTTAGACTGGAAATTTTATCGCGTCGGGACTTCAGAGTGCGTGAGCGACGATTGGGAGTGGCACAAAGCAATCTTATTCGGGGCTCAAAAGTCCGGGTTATCGACAATTTCTGGTTCTGGAGCAGCAGCGCTAATGAGAGATTGTGGCTTGGAGGTGACCAACATTGAAAGTTTTGAGTTTTCATTTTCGGCGTCGAGCAAAACGCCCCAAAGTCAAGCAATGGCGAGGTATGTCCAAGTTAAATTGATACCACAGTATCCGGAGTTACTCCGCAAAATGCTTGGAGCTATTGGCATAAGTGGAGAGAAATTGGACACATTGACGAGAGCATGTCTTCATGATATCAATTCTGAGGAAGGCTTGTACCAGAAATATACTGTCACTATTGCAAGAAAGCCATAGTCATAGGATGCTTCGAGACACACAAATAGTTCTATCAACACTTTATTCTGTCGCGAATCACGTTTTTGTGATGAGTGTTAAATTTTCATTTTCTTCAGGCTGCTTGGCCATACAACTACTAACTCCATGTCTGCGTAGCTTGTAGTATCTTCACATGGGCTTTCCTCAAAAAATAGCCAGAACAAACCTCTTGCTTTTAGATACTTACATCATACTTACACGGTGTATGAATTCGCACAATGTTGGTCATCAATCATTCACTAGGCTTCAGATGTAGCTGAATTTTGAACGGGAGTATGCCAAATTAGAACTTAGATGTTGGGCAGTATCGTTCGGGCATGTTTCTCGCATTATCTTCTACCTCCAAATAAAATTGGAGGTTGCGTGGTCAGCTCCCACTGGCATATGTGATAGTTTCTCCGGTATCGGGTCCTATCCTCTATCGAAACCCAAACATTGTAACCACTGTCTAAGCAAGTCTACCACACAACAAATCCCTCTGATGACCCGATTACGGCTTGAGACTCTTACTTGCATAATCGGTTAGCGCATTTGTGGAACTACAATCCTAATTAGGATCAACAGAATTATCTGACCCAAGTTAGATGGCGAAGGCGGGAAAACTGCTATAGTCCACCGCTATGAAGATGTGCCATTAAATTCTACTCACTTGGGATTCGAAAACATCAAAAAGATGCTCTTAATGTCATTAATTGCACTACTTTTGAGGATGTCACTTGTCAGCGGATTGTCATCAGTAGAGCAGATGTAGTCATAAGATAGGGCTGAGAGTGCATAATTTTTACTGCATATATAGTGTCTCATTCATGCAAAGAATCGGAATGCTGACAAAAATAAGCTTGTATTGTCGTGCTCAAAGAGGCTCAACTCTCGGCACCTACCGACTTCATTGCCTGAACGCTGTCTGAGATCTTTCTTTCATCCCTTGTTTCACGCAAAACTCGAATCTACCTCCCAAGCTTTAACACAGATATAGAAAGCCATGCCGTTGATCGAACCTCAAGATATCAAGTATGTCACTGGAAGCGATCTAGAAATGATCGGCAACGTGGTATGGATGAAAATCATACCTTCGCACTTCGACCAGTGGAAGGGTCGTGTGGACGATCTCATCACACTCTTGGCCGAGTATCTTCGGTTTTCCATATATGACGCGTACTATTTTCTGTAATTGTCAGCCCTACGATTGCAAACTATTCATTCGAGCGGGTTTCTGCACCTCACAACCCTGAAGTCATCTCTCAAATCTCACACGAACACCTTCGAGTGAGATTCAATTGTTTGGGCATCAATCCAAGTGTGTGTCCTGGGTTGAAACAAATTTGAGTGCGTTGGTTCGGTCTCATTGTTTTCCACAGATATCCTTTGGTGGTGAAAATAATGGGGCTATCGCAAGCGATCGGAGTTATCATCTCATCCATATGGGACCAAAATCTTCCATTGCAACAGATGAGAAAGCTGGAAAGGTTATGTCACCTTCAATCAATCTTTCCTTGGATCTTTGGGTGCACCGAAGAACTACACGGAGGCTTTTACCTGTGCACTCTTTATTGGCTTTTTTCTCGCCCAGAAAGGGTTATGACACAAAACATTTTTTAGCGTCTCTTCACATTGGTGCAATAGCTATCTAGTATGGTGACATTAGCCTCCACCCTCTCATGCTCTCCGAGGCTTAGGCTAGGAATAAGCCGAGATTTCTTCAGTGCATATGTCAGGGGCTCATGGATCTGTTGGCTAAGTTCTTACACCAAAAGAAACCATGGAGCCGTCAATTTCCCCCTCCTGAAACATATTGAAGGATTCTATTCTCATGAGGGGAGCAAATACGATCATAGGACGACACTCGGCCCATGTGGGATAAAACCTACCATGAAGATGGATCATGCTTACCTGTTTACTTGGGGTATATTGAATGACGTTAGTAAATTGCAACGTCTCTCGCCTCCACGTGGAGTCCTGGCAATCAGGACGGGTGTTCAAAATAAGCTTACTCCCAGGATAATCGTGCCATCTTAAGTTTTCAAGAGATGCCTACGATATTTCGCAGTTTAGTTAAGACATGGTATCGGCTAGGGCTGCCATATCGACTAATCTTTTCGCCGCTTTGCGGGGAACCTACTATGATCAATGGATAGATGTACGAGTTCTCCCGTCAAGGCTGTGCTATTTACTGAAGTTTTCAGCCAAGTTCATGTTGTGTTCATTGAGGCATTGAGGCATTCCTCCTCTCTCCTCGACCCAATCAAAAAAAAACTTGTAGTTACACGTAACCGTCGTCAATGAAGGGGCTTACGCGAACATTTTATCAATCGTGCAAAATGAGGCTTTGAGACCACTATAAAACCTAGACTCTGTAAATTATAATGGAATAGTATCAATCTTCAGCCCTTCTCTAACAAATTTTGTCCTAGTTTTGTTCTGAAATTACAAATATTCGAAACTCATTTCAACAAGGATACTCCAACATTCAACAACGGAGTTTCCACGATAAACTTCTGCAAGATGCTTGAGTTGATCTTATTCATAGGTGCCCTAGCGTCTACTCTAGCTTTTGCTTCGGCACGCTTAATCAGAATCTGCAGCACGCGAGCTAAAGTCCCGATACCAGTGATAGTTTCGATCCAAACTAAAGTGAAGGAAAAGATCGACGAGAACGAGAATGTCTCAAAATATCAAGCTTTGAGAAATCTACGAGATCAACATGAAGTGGCCGCCACTATGTCAAGACTAGTTGATGAAGACGGCGCAGGAGCTTGGCCACCGAATGCAAATCATGATTCTTGGCCCATGGCTCTTCGTCCATACAAAGAAATTTACTTCCAGCTCATTCCGTTTCTGTCTGCGGCTCCGCCTTCGCTAGATGATGATGTCAATAATGAAAGACGCGAAAAATATCGATCTATGATGCGGAAGTCGTTGATGGAGCGGATCAATGTTCCCCAAGTTGTGGCTATCATGGCTGCAATTGAAGCTGGCAATTGGGATCTCTTTCCCAGAGACGCATATAATGGGTTTTATTGCTGTATTGCTGTTTGTCGTCATGCATACAGGTATGTGATATTACTTTCAATCAGCAAATATGTACTAATGTGAACTCAGGTGGGCAACTATTCCTGTGGTCAAAGTAGCACAATTAGAGAAAATCGTCGAGTTCCCATCTGAACTAGACGCACCGTGGCCATATCTTCAGCGAAACTTCGGTGTGGACGCCGATGCAGGAAATAATACATCAAATGTCTTGCTCAACTTTAATACGAGAGGAGAAAGGATTTATAGAATCAACGTTGGAATGTCCGATTTGATCCGATCATCCGAGGAAGTTTTCTTCCAAATGTTCTATGACCTTGAAGTTGTTGTAGGTTCCACCCTCCATGCTGATCTTCCCATGTAGTACTACTAAATTTTTCAGGCTTTCCCCATCTACCACGAAATGGTCCTCTCAGTTCTATCCTACAACTCCTCTTCCCCCAGCACCTGCCTGCCCCACCTCCGCAACATCAACACACGTCTCCGCGACCTCTTCCTCGTCTTCTACGAAAACCTCACCAAATCCCGAGTCTCCCATTCCGTCTGGCTGTCCTATGTCCAAGGATTTCAAGGATGGGGCGTTGGAAAGATCGTCAATGGGGAATATGTGAAATACGATGGACTTTCTGGAAACCATGTCTTGTTTTTCCAAGCTCTAGATGCGTTTTTGGGGATGGAAAGATATCTGACAGATGAGAATATGGAGAGATATATACCGGTGAGACAGCGAGAGTTGTGTTTGGTGCTTAAGAAATATAGTTTTGTGAAGGGGGCAAAGGAGCAAGGACAAAGTCAAATCGAAGAGGAGTTTGCGAAGATGGTAAATCAGTTGAAGGTGTGTATATCTCTTGTCTATTATCAGTTCCATTCATTTACTTCTGCTTTTGGGAATATATGCTGATATATCATCACTAGTTATTTCGAGCAGCTCATCGCGCACGCGTAATGTCTTATCTCCAAGAGCCAGCTCCCGAACGTCTAGTAATGACAGCTGGTAAATCCGTTCTTGAAAACTCGAATACTAAGAGTCTGGATGACGCGCTGAAGCCTTTGGATGACATGCTAGCAGATAGGTTGAAAGAAACAGCGAATGTTGGATCTATCAGTGCTGGCGCTTGATATCAGCATGCCGCTTGGCGATCGAGGCATGATAGAAAGATATTTTGGATGGAAAAATGATAGAATTGAGAATTGATTCGGGGTAAAAGGTATGATCAAATTAGAAGGATAACTACGGCAATGCAATAACTGGATTTGACTTTTTTTATTTGTTCTTGACATGATCCAATTGTCATGAGCTATTGCCAGAGCACCATTATAGCTGATTCCGCTGTGAATAGGTAGTGATCAGCAGTAAAGATAATGAGTTTGAACTGTTGAAATAACATGTTAGGAAACTTTGAGACTGAGATTTTCATTAGAAATCCATATATTCATTAAATCGTAACTACACTGGCATATATTGACAAATAACAACCCAAGACGCTATTAACATTGAATGAGTGGCATTGATAAAAAGAACAATTGAAATTCGTAAGCGATCCCTCATATTCACATATCCATTAAAAAGCGGAATTAAAGACGAGAAGTAGCAATAGCACTCAGCTCACCCGGAGCATGATAGTTAGGTACTTTCATATCGAGTGCTTTACCACTATAACCGAGATCTTCGGCGACTAGCATAGAGCATTTCTCTCCGATGAGAAGAGCAGTTGAGACTGTTGCAAATTAGTTGATGTTCATTTGTTTAGCTGAAAAGACAAGCATACAGGTGTTACATCCAACATTATCAGGGCAGATAGAAAGATCAGCGACCTTAAGACCCTTGACACCATGGACATTGAGACGCTCATCAAGAACACCATGTTTGACAATGGAGTTTCCTTCGCGGGGTGCCATGGAACATGTCTAAATTTGTGTTAGGTGAATATTCATATAACATTTAATGGGTAGCGACTTACACCAAGAGAGTGCCAAGTTGTCTCTACATGTCTCTTTACCCATTCTTCGATATGCTCAATGTCTTTAGTGCTGTACTTGAGATCCTCCTGCAGATCTCGTTGATTGCTGTTGAGGTATGAAATTTGTGGTGGCTTTCCTGGTTCTACAGGCATTGCCCACTATTTCTCGTTATTTTTCGAAGGTCTAGAACCATAAATATTGATTATACGGGATAGAACTTACAGAGCCATGTTGAATACCCGCGGTAACATTGCCTGGGAGAGCATACGACTTGGTCGTCAACAAGTCCATGTCTTTGGCTCTAGCTGGTGAGTCATATGCGTAGAATGGATGCATATTCTGTACTTCTCCTGCATAGGCGTCCATACGACGGGCAGTTTCACCTGTATTAGATCATTAGCATAGAGTTCTGTTGCAACGAAACAATTTCATAGGGGAGAGAGAATTACGAGATTTGATGTAACCCCAAACCATTGGTGCCATGTCTCTTTCATCATTCATGAAGCCAGCATCAAAGTCCGGTGCCTCATATGGATCAGGAGAAACGATGTGAGTTTCACCACGAGAGAATGGATATTCGAGGAAGTGGAACATGGTAAAAAAGTTTCCAGGTGGCCTGATAATCAGTTAGTCTGTTCTCGTGAGATTTAGCGTTGATAACTTACATCAACATGTGATCACCAAACCAACCAGAGATGACCGAGTAGTGCATAACTGGCTTGTCAGGTTTGTTCTTGAAGTAGCTGTCCCAACCCGATCTGAAATGAGGTGTTGGCCAACTGTCCATCTCTTTCAATTCCTCCTCAGTTGGGCGAATTTTGACACCGGCATCAATACCGTTCGTCGCAAGTGGGCCAGTACCCTTGAGATTCCATTCATCAAACACTGCCTTTTGAACTTCCGGAACACCTCTGGCAAAATCATCAAAACTTTCGGTTC
The DNA here is from genome assembly GCA_004786125.1 of Botrytis tulipae. NCBI lineage: Eukaryota > Fungi > Ascomycota > Leotiomycetes > Helotiales > Sclerotiniaceae > Botrytis > Botrytis tulipae. The sequence continues at coordinate 30,607 of PQXH01000046.1, forward strand.
CGGGCTTAGCACGGTAGACTGATAAGTGTTAGTATGTATGGATAGTAATGAAAATCCAGGCAAGAATAAATACCAGAGAATGTCAAATAATGATCTTGGAAGTTCTGACCAACACCAGGTAGATCAACAACCGGCTTGACACCAACCTTCTCCAATTTCTTTGGGTCTCCGACACCACTTCTTTGCAAAATCAAAGGTGATGAGAGCGTGCCACCTGATACGACAATTTGCTTCCGTGCACGGAAAGTGCGTGAACGTTGCTATTGGGATTTAGTTTCAGAAAGCTTCGATCAATTGCTACAGAATAACTTACATTTGGGTGGAGAGGCTTTGTTGGCACTGTTTTAACACCGACAGCTCGACCATTCTCGATGATAATCTTATCTACTTTTGTGTTACACATGAGGTGAAGGTTTGAGTGTACGGATCTAGTGGAATGAATGTAGGCATGGGCAGCGTCGCTACGTCGACCTGTCTTGACATGATGTGAGATTTGTGATTCCACTGGAAAAAGGTGTACTTACATCTCGGTTAATCCACTTCAGCCAGTGTTCGGCACCACTGATATATTCGTAAGTATGGAACAAGATAATGCGAATGGGACTTACTGTGCAGTAACCAGGTCTTGTAAGTCATCAGTTGTTGGGATGCCTTGAGATTCGGCAGCACGTAAAAAGTCGTGAGTAATTGGATAGGTGTAGTTTCCAAACGATACTTTGATGGGACCATCAAAGCCGTGAAGGTCCCTGAAAGTGTCAGAGATGTTAATTGGCAGAAGATACATCCACCAACCTGTTGTTGCATGCCCGCTGGTATGTTTCATGTTTTCTCATCAAAGGAATGAGTTCTTTTGTAGACCATCCCTTGGCTTGGAAGTCGTCATAGTCGGAAGCAGACGCCCGTGTATACATCATGAAGTTTATAGAGGACCCTCCGCCGAGAATATGTGCACATGGAACAACAGCTTTGCGACCGGCGAGCCATTCTGAAGGTCGAGAATAGTAGAATGATGCTGTCTTACTGTCAAGTTTCATGTTCTTCGGGTCTATAGTTATTAGTTAATGCAATTGAAGGGGTATGGCGTAATTCTTACAGATTCCAGGTCGAAATACCCATGGGTTGTTGAGATTACTCTCCCCAGCTTCAATGAGGAGAACTTGGAGATTGTGGTCGAGATTTGCAAGTCTGCAGACCATTAAGTACCAAGCTAATGAGCATAGATATCTGGAATGATATCGACATACCTGCCAGCAATCACACAACCGGTGCTTCCACCACCACAGACGATGATATCGAACTCATCTGGGATCGTCATTGTCACTGTATTATTCAAAGTTTGACAATGTTGTTCGTTACTTGCAACTTGTAAAGGTAAAGAATACCACAGAGAAGAGGAAATACGCAACCTTTTCTACCCTCGGCCGCTTATACACCTGCCTCCGGATACCCGGATTAACAAAAGTAGAGGCTTCGTGTAGCATCAGCTACATCTCCGCCTTGTATATGGTACCATTGCATACTCAATCGGTGACCATTGGCCTTCTGAAGGTCCATGAACAGAGGGAGCAGCAAAACAAGAGCAACTAAGCCGTAGCCAACGTCGCTACCCCTCTTCTTGTCTTACCATGACGATGCCGGCTTGATGGGCGACAATTGTGATTGATGCGCGAGTTTAGGGGTGCAGCTTGAGTACGTCCTCACAGACAAGCACAAGGGGAGTAGGACATCATCGGACATTCGAGTAAAACATTCAGAATCTAGGAGACGTGGTCGACGCGGGGAAATGCGATCTGCCGTCGTAATCAAAACACTTAAAGTTTACCCCGCAGTCCGAGTTCACATATCGTATGCGGGCAATATTTAGAGTTCCAATCAAGTACCTGGAGTGAAAAGAGAGGCCAATTGAGTTATAGAATAATCTGAACGTGACACAGCTTATGTTCTTGGTTTCCAATGCACTGCAGACTTCTGCCAAGTTGATGAACATGTTACTAGCAAACGAAAGACCGTCGTCAATCCCCGAGCTATTTCCGTCCTCCTTTTCCCCCTCAACGCCGTGCACCTCCCATTCATCGTCGATAGTTCTTCAACTTCAAGCTGTTTTTGACAAGCCTTGCAGGATACTATTTACAAGGTGCATCGAAGTGCTCAAAGTGTTCGTTGAGCGGGATGTAGTCAAGGATCCAAGAAAAAGGTTGTTGAAAGGCTTCGGTAAGATTATACGAAGATACTCATCTAGCGTGTTGCGGGGTCAATGCCGCTTTTAGTCGGACATTTTCCCACCACTACTGTACCCCGGATCTCATGCCAAACTTTTCTATCACTGGATCGAACGGCATAACATGAAAACAGGGTGCACTTTGGATCGGTGGCTTGTGTTTATTCAGGGTCCAATTGCTAATTCGGTCTTTCCTAGTCGTATCAGGAAGACCACCCATGCGAAGACGCGTCAAGTCAGAACTCTATCCGACCTCCACGTTTTCTGGAGCTCCACGGTCTAGACTATGAGAACATACTAGTGGTGTAGGAGCACTGGGCATGAATGAAACGCTATCTGCGAACGACGTAGGGAAATCTAATCAATGTGCTCACTCGAGATTATTGGATCTCTGAGATCCCTTTTCTTCTCTGACTTCATTCATGGATTGATACTTGTAGTGCCAAGCTCGGCATTCATCTCTCAAGGTTTTGAACGCCCAAAAGAGATAGATAGTCCGGACTACTTTGAAACATACAATGGGGTGTGAAGACTTTCCTCGCTTATATTCCATGATATTATAACTCAACTGAGGGTTGTAGATTTGAAGTACACCCATTGATTTTTTCGTGTTAAGTTCACTTGATTGCAATGTTTGGAATACGACGCAGGTCAATTGATTCTATTGGAAGTTTGCCATTTTTGGGTTTCGATCATTTACACGTTTTGAGGGACTATAGAATATTACTTTTAATCTTCATGGAGATTTATTTTATTTGGAATCATGAACGCTCGCACAAGTCAAATTGGTTTCAAACTTACTTACTTAGATGCTGCTGATCATTTGCGGAGGACTTTCGAAGGAAATTACGCCTGAAAAAGTCAAGTTGTTTCTCAACTTACTCTACTGCTTTGCTTGGCAATTTACCCCTCACTCCATCATTCACGTGATTCTTCACATGATGACACAACAACCTGAAGGTTCTTCCTCTCTTCTCCTGCGTGGTCTTACTTCACGGCGTCGTGGAGTGTGACCTTGTTCCCTGCGGATCTCGCCGAGTTCGACCGGGTGGTTTGGATCGGCATGCGACCATCAATCTCGTGCCTCTCTCCTCTCACTCTCGCGGCGGCGGGATGAGTGGTGTTTTCGGCGTTGGTGGTGACTCATGGCGTTAGTTGATTGATTGTTTGTCTATTTGAGTGTTTGAATGCTTGGTTGAGACTATGATCTTACCGTTGAAGCGAAAGTCCCTGTTTGTATGCTATAACATTCATTGTTCTAGAGTTGTTCAACTATTCAAACACTCTTTGACAGCCTTTTGGAAAAAGTTACTAAAAGACCTTGGAGAGAAGTAGCCATTGTTTGAGGGATTGTTCATTTCATAGATAGCTGTTCATGCGTTGTAAGAGTTCTAGAATCTACTTGCTGTACAGATATTGTTTTGTAACAAAATCCCTGCAAATTTGATGTTTTTTTATATAAATTAAAAGAATTAATAGTTTTTTTTAATTCGAATTGATTTATTTTGAAAAGTTGATATTTCATAATTGATGTTATTAGATATTAGAATTTTTTTATTTTTTTTGAGTATTTTTGCTAAAGGATTATATAGATTTGAAATTGAAATTTTTGAAATTTTTTAACGTGTAATATCTTTTCTATTCAAAATAAACAACTTTTTTAAAAAAAATTGAATTTTTATTTTCAATAGTTTATAACTTTATAAATAAAATGATGAAAAATAAACTAATTTATTTTATATTAAATTTCAATAATTTTAGATTAGATTTTAATTTGTTTCATTATTTTATATAAAGATTGAATAATTAAACAGGGGTTCTAGAAGTTGAAGAATTGACTGTTTTTATCACGGATCGCATTCAATCGCAATTGCGATTGCCCACATACACACTTACACACATATCTAATTACATATACATAGCTAGTATATAAAAGCACTCTACAAACACTTTGCTCTCGATTCTGTAATTATAGATTCTAAAAATAAATTGTACCCTACTCTTGTAATTCTTCTAAAGCAAAGTGTTATATTATTTACAATTTATTATACAATCACACAGCTATCTAATGGCCATTCAAATAATACCTTATAATTATAATACCTTCTTAAATAAATCATATATCGATATTATTTATAGGAAGAAGATTTATTTTAATTAAAACTTAATAAAGATATTCCTCTAAATATATAGAATTATAAATACCACTATTATATCTTTTACACTATTCGGCTCGGGTTGCAATCTATTCGCCTCGAAAGGCTTATATCGTTCATCCGTCGATCGAGCTTCTACATCCAATAACAATTAATCTCAAAAGAATAACAATAACATTCCTTACAATTCTAATATAAATACAAATAGATATGGAAAGGGAAAAGAGTATAGAACTAACTCCTTAATTGAGGTATTAACTCTTGAGAGTAGCAACCCAAAGCTAGCTCTTCAAGGCCATAAAAAGCAAGCACCGACAATAAAAGCATTACAAAACAAAATTGCAAGGTTTCAATTAGTATTATTATAGTGTAATCCTAGTATTATTTGCTTATCTTACCCACCTACAAAGCAACAGCAACATCATACAAATTCCTTTGAGAATTACAAAGTTTGAACTTCTAATATTCCTATTGCCTCTATCGAGAAAGCATCTTTTATTCCTGAAAAAAAGAAAAAAAAGAAAAAGACTTATTCACAAAGTCAATCTTTACAACAATTTCTTTTTTTTTCTAAAAATAATCTCTATTTGCTAGTAATTACATTTAATTGTGATTTATTGCCCCATTAAACATTCTATTTTCATTTCAATACTATTCTTACAGAAAGATTATATATTCCAAAGCCTATTAATCTTTTATCCAAACTCAAAAATAATATAGAACTAAAAGCAAGCTTATAACAACTATTAATTATAGAGCGATTAAAACTATATATAACATCACTCATTACAAAATCACAACGCTAATTTTATATAATAAATTAAATAAAAAGAAAAACTTAAGAATATTTATACTCTTTATACATCCAGATCCCCCACTTAACAAAACTCCAATTAATTGATGAATTTATAGTAATATATAAAAACCTCACAAAGATCAATTATACACAAACTAAATACAAATATTAGATTATATCTAATAATACTCAAAAAAACAATTTCATAATATAATATCAAAAGTTCCAATTGCTTGCTATACAAACAGAAATTACAAATAATAAAACTCTTTTTTATAATTTAAAAAGAAAGATATTTGATTTTCTTCAACAAATAATTGATTTATACATTAAGAACTATAATACTATCAAAAAACTAACCAATAAACTTATAGAAATTGATAAGCTTGAAATTATTATTCAAAAATGTAATTGCTATCAACTAAATAAGGAAATATCAATTAAAAAAATTAATATTATTATCTTTATATAAAATACACCTAAAAATATAATTTGAATATGTATTGATGCAATTTTATTTACTCAAATTTGTTTTCAATTTATTTTTTACACTTCTACCAGCTATATAGGAACTTTTAAATCAAATAATACCCCAACTCCAAAAAACAGCTTTAATTATAGTTCTATATCCCTTGCTATAGGAACTAATTATAATACTACTTCTTGTATAGACAATTTTAGTATTATAACAGAAATCTAAAAGACTAAAAAAACTGAAGATTTCTATAATATCAAAAAAAATGCTGAAAAAAATCTAAATTCAAAGGTTTAAATAAAAGTTATTGATTTCACTATAAATATAAAAAACCAATATTTAAATTAAAATGCTTAGATTAAAGTTCCTATCTAAATGCAATCTAGGATATAAGATTTCTCAATTTGATAAAACTAATGGAAAATGATTCTATAATTCTACCCTATTTACTTTCAAAAAATGAATATTTCTATAATATTCAATTTCTCATTAATTCTAAAGTAAATAATTATACTTTTATTAATAAAATATTTCTTTTATTATTATTTTTTATATTTAAATCTTATATTTTATTATTTAATATTATTATTAAAGTTAAAAGTTATAATAGTGTAAGAGGTAAAGTTATTATTTATTATATATTTCTTAATTTTATAATTAACATTTAATAATAATTATATATATTATTCTTTATTATTGATTTAAATTTATATAATATAATATTAGATTATATGTAAATAATAAAGACTTAAGTTAAATTAAATTACTTTAATTAATATCTCAATTAATTTATAAAATATTCTTCTACTATTTCCTTATTAAAAAACATACTTTTAATTAAGGATAGTTTACAAATTTCTAAAATTAGTTATTTAAAATAGTAAGATATTAATAATCAGAATGTTTAATTAAATAAGATATATTATAAACTGGATAATAATTAATAGAGTATAATAGTAATTCTATTAAAAATACTCTTTATTCTTTTTTAAGATATTAAGGAGATACTCTCAATACTTATTAAAACTTAAGTTTTAATAAATTTGGGGAAAAAATCTGTTTTTTTTAAAGTTTCTATTCAAATTATATATAAATTCTTATCTTTTTGTATTTTTAATATATTCGATATATATGTGTTTAAATTAATATAATTCTAATTTATTTGTAAGAAGAGTAAGAATTATAAGATTTTTATAATAATCTATAAAAAAATCAATTATATTATATTACTTTATTGTTTTTATTAAAAGAAAGAATATTGTTTTTCTGTTGTAATTATTGTTTTAAAAAGTTTTGAATTAAAAATCATTATTGTATTTAATTACATTATTATAGATATTGAGATTGAGCCGTCTGTACCCTTATTGTACGAGCTATATTACCAAATATTCTTCAAATATAAATCCAATATCCTATTTTTCTTCTAATTATATAATTACAAAATTATATTAAAAAAAGAAAATAAAAAATCTCTCAAATATAATTTTTTATATAAAATGTTATTCAAATAACTAAAGATTATTAAAGAATATATTATTAAGAATCTAATTAAAGGATTTATAAAATCTAATTAAACCCTATTTACAATATTAATTTTCTTTATAAAAAAATCAAATAGAAGCTTATAGTTCTATATAAACTTTTAATTATTTAATTCTTTAATATATAAAGACAGATATCTTTTATCTTTTATTAATAAAACACTTATATAACTCACTAATACAAAAATATATATTAAACTAAATATTCAATAAGTGTTTCACTACATTCATATAGATTCTGTTTTTAAAGAATATACTACCTTTTACATTTACTATAGTTTATATAAATATAAAGTTTTATCTTTTAGATTAACAAATAGCCCCACAATTTATTAATAATATATAAATAATATTCTATTTAATTATTTAAATAACTTTTGTATAATTTATCTAAATAATATTCTTATATATTCTGAAAACAAAAATAAATATAAGGAATATATTAAATGTATTCTCAAATAATTTGAATCTATTAATCTTTAAGTAAATCTCAAGAAATACAAATTCAATATCAAATATACCAAATACTTAGATTTTATTATTTTTATAGAAAATATATAAATCAATCTAAAAAAGATTGAAATGGTTGCTATTTGAATTTATTCTATTATTATAAAAAATATTTAATTATTTTTAGATTTTTATAACTTTTATTACTAATTTATTAGGAATTATAATATAATAGTAAAACTCTTTTATGAACTTATAAAAATAAATATTAAATTCCATTTTAATGAAATTTATTAAATCATATTTAATATATTCAAAGATAAATTCATCTCTACTTTTTTTCTATAATATTATAATTATATACTACTCTATATACTGGAAACCAATATATTCGATGGCGTAGTTACTAATATACTCTTTTAAAAACACAGTAATAAATAATTATTAATTACCTATTTTTCAAAAATGATGGTTGCTATCAAGTTGAACTACAAAGTTCACAATAAAGAAATGCTTGTAATCATTAAATCCCTAGGCTATTGGAAAGCCGAACTTACTGGATCACTATATCAAATTAAAGTATATATCAATCATAAAACACTTGAATACTTTATATTAATAAAACAGTTGAATGCTCAACAAACATGTTGGGTAAAGCTATTAATTGATTATAACTTCATTATTATATACCATTCCGGAAAAAACAATCCTTTTGCAAATGTATTTACACGTCGTATTGATGAATTAGATTAGTAGAATAGTATTAAAAAAAAGAATCGCTTGTAACAGCTTATAAAAGATGATCAGATCAATATTAGGATTATGTGTAAATCTCTTCAACAAGAATTAAATATAATCGCAAATCTCAATATCAATGTAATATTCCTATTTTTTAATATAATCAATTGAATTATTAAAAGAAATAAATCCCATCCAAATTTAAAAGCTTTATATAATCAAATGATTAGATTGCATAAGCATTTTATTTTTGAAAAAAAACTATTATTTTATAATAATTGTTTATATATGCTGGATATCAACAATCTACAAACCTATTTGATTTACAAAGTTTATAACTCAATCTCTATTATATACTTTAATATAAAAAAAACCTATTCTCTTTTAATAAAATAATATTATTAGAAAAATATGATTGTAATTATCAATTAATATATATAGAACTATTACAAATATAAGTATAGTTCTATTTCAAAAAATCATATTTCCAATCTATTTTACTTACTTCTTATCTCTATATAAATATAGCAACACATCACCATGGATTATTATAATTTTAATAAAAATAAATATAATTATAATAATATATTCATTATTATTAATTAATTAATTAAATAAGCAATCTCAATATTCTATTACAAGTCAATTAATTCAAGAAATTAAGCCCAATTATATTTATATTATATATATAAATACTATAATCTATTTAAATCTATAATCTCTAATTATAATTCTTAATTTATATCAAAATTCTGGTAAGAATTTAATAATATTTTAAGAATATAAATTAAACTGTCTATTGCTTATTATTTACAAACTAATGATTAGATCGAGATTTATAATTAATATCTTTAATAACACTTATAACCTTTTATAAGTTATTATCAAAATGATTAGTTTGAATTCCTACCAATAATGAATTATGCTTAGTTTATATTTCCTTATAAATTATTAGATAGTTAAACTTTATATAAAACTTTATATAACCATTTATCCCATAATTCCTGGGATTAAAAACCCAATAATATTACATCTATCGATAATTTGAATATAATGGATACTAAAGAGTATATTAAATATAATAAACTAGTGTTTGATTAAGTAAAAGAAAATATCTTACAAATATAAAAGAAAATGTTTTAATTATTTAATTTATATTGTTGTTTAATTGATTTTGATATGGGAGATTATATATAGTTTAGTATGAGAGATTTTCTAATATAATAATCTTCCAAGAAACTAGATTACTTTATTTAGGGTTAATTTAAAATCATTAATTGGACCAAAGATTTCTTTTGATTGAACCTATTGTTTACTATAAAAGTTCACCCTGTATTTCCATTTAATAAACTTTATAAAGTGATAAATAATCTATTTTCTGAATAAATATTTGAATTACTATTTTTAATTAATATTATTAGTGATATTAAATGGAAAGTAGAATATATTCTAGCTATTAAGAAAATATGCTAATAGTTTAAATATAGAGTATTATGGTTAAATGCTAATAACGATCTTATTTGATACCCCACTTCTAACCTCAAAACTACCCCATATTTTTTTTGCGATTTTCACCTGCGAAATCCCTTTCTACCAGGCCCCCCTGCACACTTACTTAAATGAATTTGTTTCTACAAGAGTGAAAAAAATAATTATAATTTTATAAATAATAATTAATATATAAATAAAAAAGATTAAAAGAATTTTTTTTATTTATTAAATTAATAAAAAAATCATTATTTCACAAACAATTGAAAGGCAATTGGAAAACTATATTTTTAAGCTAAAAACTGAATAAAGAAGTTTTCCTTAGATTGATAGATTTAAAGAAGATTAGAAAAATAGTTTTTGCGGGTAGTAATAGTTATAGTTGAATAAGGCACAATAATAAAGATTAAATGGTTTAAATTAAAATATTAGTCGAATTTTTAATTAAAAGTAATAATAAAAAAAGAAAGAATAATAATAAAATGAAAGATAAGATAATAATTAATTGCAGTTTGAACAGCAATAAAAACAAATTTACATTTAGCTTTTTTTATTTATATCTGTATAGCTAATAGATTAGCTTTTATTTAAATTAAAGCTAGCTGATACTACTATTTTAACTCTTTTTCCCACTCTATTACCTTATCCATTTAATAATTTGTGTTTTTTTGAGTAAAAATAATTAAAAATATTTCTTTTGAAATATAATACTTTAAATTTTTTTATAAATTAAATTATTTTAATAAGATTAACTTTATTAAAACTTAATAAAATTATAATTTATTTTTATTATATTACTATACTTAATAATAGCCAATTAATATTAAAGAAATAAATCATGAGTTCTCCCCATAAGCAAACATTTGTACTTGTACCTCATGATTAGATAAAACAAATAACAAGTTTAACCAGAAGTTTAGCCAGAAATATAATAATATATACCATTACTCTTTTCGAATATATAACTACAAACACAACCAGCACAAATCTAATTATCCTTCTAAATATATTATTCCCACAGAAACACCATCTTCTTTAATAACTTCTTACTAAGCGATTTGAATATATTGATATTCCAATAATAAGACTTATATTTAAACACACAACCAGATTGATTCCAATGTAAAGTTTCCATAATCTCCTCTCCAATTATCTTTTTCCCATCGTTTTCAATATTATAAAAATACTATACCATTAAGGTCAACTTATTAATAAATTTCTACTCATAATTATTTACACAATTAATCAAAAAATTATATTTTTTTTCTAAATTCTATCTTAAAAAATAATAAAGTGGATACATCCACTGCACATATTAAAAATCGATTTCATCTCTAAGTATATTATCTTCAATAATTATAATTATATTTATTAAATAAACTAACTACACACCAAAAATAAATAAAGAAAAATCTATTTATACACCTTTTTTCAATTGGAATTATTACTTTTGCAATTATTCTCTTTCTCAATATTACTATTATGCTTACTATTCTCCAATTTCTTTTTAATAAAACATTTACTTTATATAATAAAGAAAGTAGTAGCTCTTTTTATTATAAATTACAAGAAAAGTATATTAATCAAAATAAATAAAAAGGGTAATAAGCAATTTATTATTATATATACTACCTTTTATTATTTTACCTACATTGATAATAATTTGTTTTTACTACTATATCTTTTTAAAAGTATAGTAAATATATTAATTAAAAACTAATAAAAAAATAAATAATTAAAAAAAGTTTTAATAAAAAAAAGGAAATTGAAAAAATCTATATACTTCAAAGGATTCGATTATTATTAAATTATAAAATGATTTTCTCCACTTTCCATACACCTTCCCATTACAAAAAAGAAAAATTCGCATATATACTTATTTATAATATTATTTTATAATATAAATATAATATTTTATTAAAATTAGTGATATATATATAAAATAAATAATTTTGAAGTTTGAGAATAAGCTTTTTCAAAAGAGAGGATAGTATTACAAATTATATTTAATTATAATTGCGATTATTCATATATATATTTGTATATATATTTGATTACATATATATAGTTAGTATATAAAAGTATTTTATAAACACTTTACTCTCGATTTTGTAGTTATAGATTCTAAGGATAAATTGTACCCTGTTCTCACAGTTCTTCTAAGGCAAAGTGTTACAGTTTTAACGGGGAAAACGAAATCTGTGCGGTAAGTAGACTCCAGAACTCTTACAATGACCTTTCGTGTGTTAAAGCAACCCGTAGCACATTTCTTACCACATGTCCTTTAAGATTAAGGCTCAATATGGAAACTCAACACTACCACGCCCAGTAAAGCTTAATTCTACATGCGATCCCTGAAAGACTCTTTATCCCGGCACGTATAGCAACAATTTCTTGACATGTCGCCTGATATGGCAAGCCGAGTGTCTAGTGCAATATCATACAGTAGCGCGGAATGTGAATTATATCCTTTCTTGGATTTTTTCTGACTACAATATTGATAATGAACGAGGCAGCTCAATTGGTCTAGATCCAAGTCTGGTTTATGTATTGTTGATATATTGAAAATTCATTTGCCTGGTTGATCATTTGGCGCTGCAAAGTTCCCGATCATTCCGTACCCTGCCCATTCGAACTAACCAGCGTTCAGTCGCGGTTTCTTCCAATCTCCAATTTGATTCCAAGTTATCATTTGAACTTCCATTGAGCTTGCTCGTGCCTAATTTACACTCTGTGTATGACTGTTGCTCAACAGGAGCTCAACCATTAGGCTTATGCAACCCAATTCGCCAAATTAACTTCCGTAGAAAAGAGTTAGAGTTATCCCTATGCATCCCCTCTAAGCACCTCCAGCAGCCGGTGCTTCACCCCCAGAGCCCCTTACTGTTTCCGCCTCCGTTTTCCTATGCTTCTTATGTTTCCTATGCTTCCTCTTGTTTACCTTCACTTTAATTTTCACCGTTTCTTTCACAATCTCCTTCTCCTTTCCCTTCCCTTTTCTCCTCTTCCTTTGACTACGTTTCGCCTTCATCATGTAAACCCAACCTATCAATCCTAGAATCAATACCCCAATGATACAACCAATGACTATTCCGATATCTCTACCGCTATTGTTGGGCTGAGGTGCCTGCGTCTCCACGGCATATGAATCACTGATGGGAGTCGAATCAGGACGGGAAGCGAGTTCAGAAGCAAATGCATTATCGTTGAGTTCAATATAGGACGTATAAGTAGTGGTAGGAGCATCAACTATGATAGTGGAGAATTGTTCGCGCAATAGATCGGAGAGCGCAGTCGGGATTGGAGATTCTAGAGGCAGTGTTGGGGAAGTGAGAAGTGGGGTAGGAGAAGGAGTGTAGGCAGAGAATGCGGCAGAAGATTGGGTAACAAGTTTTATAATTGGGGATGTGAAATTAGCGACTTTGTTTGGAAACGAACGGGAGGATAAAATGGAAAAGGCTATTGGAGGCATATTGACAGTACGAATTCCACCAGGGAGAATCTGAAAGCTTCAATTAAACATAATAAAAATCGCGGCAGTAATGCGAAAAGAAAAAGGATCAATTGAATTGAGGATAGGAAATCAAGCAAACATGCTCCAGATATAAGATACAACATAATGGAGATGATGGAGATGATGGAGATATCTACAAGCAAGGCCCTAAAAATGATTGGCCATTGAAATAACATAGAACGTGGCGTCTTGGGTTGGATTCGCGTAGCACAAAGACCCGTTTGTGTAAGTGTTTGCTGGCATAAATTTCAGGAACGCAAATAGGCTGAACTGGAAAGGCTAACAGTGGTAGGTTCGAAACATAAAATCATTGCATCTTGCAACATCAACGGACAATACTTGATCGCGTGTATGAATGATTCGATATCAGACATCTGAAACCACTCTGTATTCTCTGGTTGGTCTCTGTGATTTGTACAAAGATAAAAGTAGAGATAACAACAAGAAACTTTATCAAATTCGTGCATGAACTCCAGCCTTCGACGAGGCTTCTATAAATTACTCCTGCTATTTGAGCCAGCAAGGAGAGAACAAGGATCAATAAACAGCTCCATCCAAAATATCCATCCATCCATTATAACGCCTACTCGAACACCGTTTACGCTGGGTTACCCTTCCCGTACATGTAATCTCACGTATGTGTTCCCTGACAATCCTTGATCATGCTGTTTCCAAAATCCTTTCATCGTTACCCTCTGAAAGCCTTAGACCGGATCAGAAAGATCCTTAGCAAACTTTTCATACCCTCTATACGCGGTGATAGTAGCATGGGCATCTGATCCAAATACCTTCGCAAGTCCAGCGCAAGCCTCTCTGAAAACCTTTTTGGCCTCTTCAGGACGGTTTCCCAAAAGATGCATCACTTCAGCGAGATGGGCTTTCGCCCTGACAGTTTCAGGGTGGAGGTCACCCATGTTTCCCTCATAAGCTCGTGAGATATGACGATACAGCCCAGCGGCTTCGGTATAACTCAAAGCATCGCCGCGTTCACGCTTTGCAGCTGCCATGTAAGATAGGCACTGAAGTGTCCAGTGATGCTGAGAACCAAATACTCGAGTAAGGCCCTCCAAAGCTTTTCCATGAAGCGCGTCGATAGTGTCCAACATCTCCTCCCGACCTTCTTCAAGGGGGAGCTGCCCACGTATAATTTCACCTCGGCAGGTGAGACTATTAAGGTAATCTGGGTGTGACTCTCCGAGAACGCGTTTCCTACCAATCAACACAAGATCCATTTTATGGAGAGCTCCGCTATGTTGACCGAGGCCAGCAAGGATGAGAGCTTGGAGGTGGAGACTCGTGAGCTGCTCGGGATGAAAGTCATCGCTTTCGAAAGTTCCTTCGGTGTATATTTGCGTTCTATCAACCAGAACTTGGGAACTTAAACTCTGAGCAGCATGACATCCTTCTTTGAGCCTCAGACATTCTGCAATTTGGTGTCGACTTGTCAGTATGTCCGGGTGCCGCTCGCGATCTAACCATGGACCATGTTCTCTTGCGGTCAAAACAGCACGGTTCATGGTTAAAGCTTCATCATATCTCCCTTGTGCTAGCATCACTAGTGCAATGTTGCTCCTACAAGTCAAAACCAGAGGATGAGAGTCAGATAGGTGAGTAGTGAGAACGTCGGCAGCATTGGTAAGAAGAGATTCGACTTCATTGTAATCAGACGATGAAACGGCTTTGGACAGTAGAATCCGTGCTTTAAGACTCTTGATGTATTGAGTTTGAGGATGCTCGTCGCCTTGAGACATCTGGCTTCCACGTATGGCACCGTCCACAAATCTAAGGGCATCATTAAACCTGCCAGACTTGTGCAGTACATTTGCAAGGTGTTGGCAACTGATGAGAGTGTCGGGATGATTGGTTCCTAAAAATGTTGCCCTTTTCCTAAAAGCGGTCGAAAATTCTATTTCAGCAGCTTGGTAATTCCCAATCAGCATGAGAGCCGCCCCATAGTCGTCAATGCTGGTACATAAATCACTTTCCGGAGCATTCATGGACTCTTTTGTACGGCGAATCTGGCGGAAGAGGTCAACGACATCGGATTTGTTGGTACCTTCTGATAAGTACAGGATGCCTTCAACGCGTTTCTTCCACAACTCATCTGGCTGTTCTTCAGTATACGTCTGCAAAGCATCTCTAAGTTCTCCATACTTGGCTAGTAGGTCGAGTAGCGAAAGATGATGTTGAAGCACATTAAGATGCTCGTGGGGTATTGCCTCAGGTAAAGTATCAACTGCGTGTGTTGCCATCTTCAAAGCATCATTGTAGAGGCCCATGCGAACAAGATGTTTGGATTCTTTGTTGTAGACCAAAGCCAGCGCAATTCGTATAGAATCACTGTTCTTGCTTCCATCACCAAGGAAGCATTCGAAGCATTTCTTCCACCATTCTCGATCCTTGCTATTCGAGTCAGGGTAATGATTCCCAAAGGCAACAACTGCTTGTGTGTACCATTCCAGCTCTTGCTCGATCTCAACTTCTTCTGCTTCTGATCTTTCGCTGGTGATTACCTTCTTAAGCGACAAGAAGACCAAGGGATGCATGTTGTATGTCTCGCTAGTATCGTCCTCTGTGACGAGGAAATTCCCCTTCAAGATGCACATTACGACAATGAGATCAAGAGGATCAACCAACGAGCAGATGATAGAGCGCGGTACTGCATTTCCACCAAGATAATATAGATGATGAAGAATACGAGCTGCCATAGGGTAAGTTAATCGAAATTGTCTAGCATTCATGACGCCCTTTCCAATAACAGATTCTTCTTCCGATATTGTAAAGAGCGGAGCTACCGAACTCAGCAGTCGTAGTTTGAACTGATCATTTGTCCGGTATATGGAGATGAATTGCGATAGTTTCATCGAGGTATCGTTGAGTAAGTTTGAGACCTGGACAATGGCTCTTGGTAGACAATTAACAAGAAGGGCGATTTCGCGAAGTTGCTCGTCAGTCGAATTATCGAAGAGGTCAACGGTCAACCTGTCTCGTAATAAACACATTGTTGGTTCGAGCTCGAGACATCCCACTTCGAAGATATTGTGGGGGCCACTTAAGAGACACCCGTTCGATTTGGTCCTTGTAATGAGTATGATGGCACCTTCGAACCTTTGCAGCCTGTCAATCAGTCTACCATGCTCAGTTTGCTGCAGCAGAAAATCAAAATTATCACCGGCATCAACAACCAACAAACTTGCGGAGTCTCGCCCTGGCCGTAGCCAATTTTCTAATGGTTCATGTCCGTCAACAGAAGGTGCAAGCAAGTTTCCAGGCCCAAACCAATATATTGATGCGGGCGACGCTTCTCTAATTTGGTAGACAAGTTCAGTAATGAGCTCGGTTTTCCTGTGGATGTGAGTTTTGGCATTGAAATTATTGAGGGTAAATAACATACCCTATTCCTCCAAGCCCTACTACTGCCAATCGACTCTTTTGATCTGGTTTCCATAGGCTGAGTAGTTTTGCCAGTGTTGAAGAGCGGCCCACGAAATTGGAATTTCGGGGAGGTGGGAATTTAAACTCTGATTGTGTCGAAGAAGGCTCAACTTCCGTTACCACAGACTTCTCAAATGCCTTCTCAACGGCTTCTCTGACCGCCTGGTCAACAATGGTATTGATTTCTTTAGTATCAGCGATAGCATCTTTAGCCGTGTCTTGGAGTCTCAAAGATAGATTCTCCACGGCTTGATCAAGTGATTTGTTCAGATGTTGTGACACATGCTCAGAGAGCTTTGTGAGGATATATGGATCTGCATCAGACATTTTCGCAGAAATAAATGGACAATCTGTGGGCGAATTCATTACCACTGATAAGGGTAGATGAAGGGGGGCATGAAAAGAACGAAGAGGGGTAGGGTTTGCATTGACTTATGGGCTCTTCGATCACCTGCCACTGGGTAGGAGTTATATAGTATTTGGGCGCGATAATGGCTGAACAACGGCTTCACCAAAACCTGATCCTTTCAAACGAACCGTGATATCACCGTCAGAAAAATCCTGAAATTACTCGCAGTACTCGTAGCAAAGAATGATCCCGAAGACCCACCACAAACTTATGTGGTACCATTAGAAGCTGAAGACTGGCATCGGCACCCAATGAGATGTTTTGGGGGCCATCTTGCAAATTCTTTAGGTCTCAGATTGTTGACGCGAGCTGAGGCTCATGATAATATTGGGGATCGATGCAGTCATTGTTAGCTACGTGCTCCGCGTTGATGCGGCCGCTAACTGAATATATACGAGGTGTGGTAGCCACTTGGATGTTATTTGATAACGTTAGATGAACCATCATGGATTAATTCCACGTCGTCGCTGTGATTAATGATATAAACTTCTTGGGCGAGCATGAGTTGGCAAATATGTGAACCAATAGA
This sequence comes from Botrytis tulipae, assembly GCA_004786125.1. Taxonomy (NCBI): domain Eukaryota; kingdom Fungi; phylum Ascomycota; class Leotiomycetes; order Helotiales; family Sclerotiniaceae; genus Botrytis; species Botrytis tulipae. The sequence goes on from PQXH01000046.1 coordinate 48,356, forward strand.
AAGGCATGTGGTTGAAGAGTTTGCCATCCTGAGTTATTTCATATTCAAACACCTTACTAATCAATACTCATACGACCACGTGACGCCGTCTTGATAGCGCTGGTTACTTGAGCGACTAGCGCTAAGATAATGATAACGAAAAAAAATATCTTACCCATGTGAAATTCAGTAAGAAGGCAGATTCGAACACTCAAAAATCGGACAACATCCAACAGGCATTATGGGTAAAAAAAGAGTTGGTGCTTTGGAGAAGGTTGATGCGGATCTGTAAGAGTTCAATTGTTACATTTCTACTGATCATTGCTGACCTCTATAGTCCAAATTTACAATACAAGATTCGAAGAGATCCAAAGTAAGTTATATGTCTTCTACACTGAGTAATGGAAGTATCATCTAACAATTGTACCAGATCATACGCAGAAGATTTCCTAAATCAATATGGACAGTACCAAGCACAAAGAGATATTTTTATGTCTTCTCCTTCCACTGCGACATCCGGCGGCATCGTATCATTCCACGACCTCATCGATTTCGTCGCGCATTGTTCAGACTGTTTTCCAGAAGATACCGCAGGGTTCCCAGAGGATCTCAAGCAGATTTTAACTTTACATCATGCCGAACTTGAAAGCGAATTGCGTGAGAAGATTGTTGGTAGTTTGGTACTATTGCGACGAAAGGAAGTAATTGATTCGGCCAACCTTCTCAATACATTGTTTCCAATACTGGTAGCTACGCCTAGCAAAACACTCCGAACACTACTATTCCAGAAGATCCTGTCAGATCTACGCACTTCGAACTCGAAGAGTATAAATCATCGTCTCAATCGAACAATGCAGACAGCACTGTTCAATTTGCTCACCTCCGACCGAACATCTTCCAAAGGAATCTGGGCTGTCAAAATTACAAGAGAATTGTGGAAACGACAGATCTGGACAGATGCGAAAGCTGTTGAGATTATGAAGGAAGCTAGTTTGTCAGATAATGAGAAGGTTATTGGCGGTGGAGTACGGTTTTTCTTGGGAGGTGATAAGGAAAGAGAAGAAATGGAGGATGAAAGCAGCGACGAAGAAGCCATTGATATTGGTAAGCTGAAGCATCAAGTTGGTATCAACAAAAAAACAAAGAAGAAGACAAAAACATTGGAGAAGGCCGTGGAAAAGGTACGAAGGAAGGAAAAGAAGAGCAAAGCACCCCATCCCCTGAATTTCTCCGCCCTGCATCTCTTGCACGATCCCCAAGGTTTCGCCGAAACCCTGTTTTCAAAACACCTCCAGAACTCAAAGTCGAAACTCAACCTCGAACAAAAACTGATTGTCCTACAATTGGTTTCGCGACTTGTTGGCTTGCACAAGCTTACTGTAATCTCATTATACTCGTACTTTACTAAGTACCTCACGCCACGACAACCATCTGTAACTTCATTTTTGGCATCTCTAGCTCAAGCAACACATAATCTTGTTCCACCCGATGCTTTAGAGCCTTTGGTACAGAAGATTGCCAATGAGTTCGTCTCTGAAGCTTCTGCCTCGGAGGTCGCTGCTTCCGGGCTCAATGCTATTCGAGAGATTTGCGTACGACAACCATTAGCTATGAATGATACACTCCTGCAAGATCTTATCATGTACAGAAAAAGTAAAGACAAGGGAACGATGATGGCAGCAAAAGGATTGTTGTCCTTGTACCGTGAAGTCGGAGCTGATATGTTGAAGAAGAGAGATAGAGGAAAGACAGCGACAATGGGTCTCAAGACCGGATTAATCAAAGAAAGACGCTTTGGTGAAGAAGAAGCCGGCGGTATCGAAGGTATCGAGTTACTTGAGCAGTGGAAGGAAGACGAAAGAAAAAGGAAACGAGTCGAACGTGGATTACCAGAAGAATTGGGTACGGATGAAGAAGAGGATGATGAGGAAGATTGGAATGCTTGGGATGTTGAATCTGATGCTGATAGTGATGAGGGTGGTTGGATCAACGTCGAGAGCGACGGTGAAATTGAGATCAGTGATAGTGAAGATGAGAAGCCAGCCGCGAAGAAGGCGAAGCTCGAAGTCAAAGCCACCGAAAAGTCAGCGGACGGTACCGAAACATCAACAGAAGATGCCACGAAGGAGGCTGCCGACAAGGCCCTTGAACAGAAGATCTCCACATATGCAACCACAAAAATTCTCACTCCAGCCGATCTTGCAAAGCTTCAAGAGCTCCGTCTTGAGGCTAGTGTAAACAAGGCGATGGGAGGAAGGACACAATCTCAACGAATGAAGGACGCAGCTGCAAGACATGCGGATGATGCCTTGACAGCTGATCAAATTGAAGGTTTCTCGAAGTTACAAAAGAATACAAGAGAAGAGAAGATAGCAATGGCTAGGGAAGGAAAGGGTGAGCGTAGTGAGCATAAGTCTACCAAAGCTATTAGGAGGTCGAAGAAGGATGCCGAGGGCAAGAGTACTACCAATCAAGAGAAATCTCGAAAGAAGAATTTCATGATGACGTTGGGCAAGGCTAAGAGTAAGCAAAAGAGAAGTTTGCAACAAACTAGGAGAGTGCTTAAAGGGCATATCGACAGAACTAAGAGAGGTGGAAAGAGAGGAAACATCGGATGTTAATTTATTGGTCATATTACAAATTAATCAAAAGCAACTTATGCAGCTTCATCAACCTGCAGTATCGTGGACTTCAGTCAACTCCTTGAACTTCTGCATTAATAACGATAAACCCGTGAATTTGGAGCGAAGTATATAAAATCCATACATTTCCTACTTCTGTCAAAGTCGACCTGAGTATTGGGCCACAACATGATTTGTATACAAAGGGTGTTCTCGTCATTCTCATTTCACCTACTCGCGTGCAAAGTGCTCGAAGAAAAGTTGCAAGTATCCGACCGTAATTTAGAAGGCGCGAAGATATAATAACTTATGTATTCATCATTCTGAAAGACACCAAGATCATATGTCAGTAGAGAAAAATTACCGCTTGATGGTGCAGACACAATCATAAGAAGAACTGTTGTATGTGTCCCAGAACCATCATATATCATTCCGTTCACATTTCCACATCCTGCGGGTCCTTCTTCTAGCATAAATGCTTTCACGGATGACCTCCAGATGCATGTTAATCCAATCAACAGTTTTGAAAGATGATCGAAGTGATTGCATCTTTCTAACTACATTATGAAGGTCTCCCTTCTGTTTCCCGGTCATTCTCCAATATAACTCCCACTCCCGGGACTTTTGATAGATAATTTTTCTTCAGACCCCATGAGAATTTCTACGTCGGAGCAGTGCATGAATGTAAAACCGACTTAGATAGACTTTTGAGGATCTGTGTTCCGAATGTATTCCAAAATAGGACCCTCTCAGAAGCTGGATCCGAATTAACTTTACTTGCTTCCAATCCGCCTTCAAAAATATACCATGCCATCTCGAATTTCCTAAAACCTGAGCCCGACTCGGATCTGCCTGCCTCTCTCTCATTGCCGAACACACAATCTTTTGCCTCACAGGATTTCATGGATCCCAACGAGCCTGACGAACCTCGGGTGGTATCTTCCTCAAGTGCAATGGAATTTCCGTCTCTAACTGCTTGTATTCCTTGTCATAAGCGTAGCAGAAAATGTGACAGACATTCCCGTGTTCCAGATCAGATGTTTTCATTCGAACTTGTCGAGTAAAATAGTGGATTGCATTTTTTCCAGTATGCTACTCATTTCAACCAAGACTCAGACAGCTACCTACCTAGTACCTCTATCAACTAAAGCTGATCAATATGTATACAGGCACAGAAAGATGTACCAGACGTGTCAACAAGTAAAGAAACGGACGTTACTAACGCAGACAAAGCTGTTGCATCGTGCCCACTACCAAAATCATTTTGAAGCTCAGAGGGACATCAGATGGATAAAAGGAGAAGAGATTGAAGGGGTGATCATTGGGGTTTAGAACAAAGTCGCAGAACGGGTTCTCTCATTGTCGGATCGTCAGAAGGAGTTTGAACAGCAAAAAATGGTAGTTCAAATTGGGTATTCTTTTGTTGTATTCATAATAGCGAATCATGGAAAGTCTTTTCTTAACCACCACAATTCAGAGCGATAAATCTGATGATCAAGGTTGATATCTTTCAATAGTTTCTCGAGTTGTTATGTCTTAAATCGATGGACGTAATGTTCAAGATTGTTCCTGGAAAAACTAAAAAAACATTTAGTGGCTTACACAGCTTTGTTTCTATCAAATTTCGTAGTCGTTCAACACCCCTTCTAATAAGTACATCGCTCTCCTGAATAACATCGCTCATACAGTTCTCGTTCTCGCTGCGAGGAAAAGGTATAACAATATCTCAACCGCAACCACTAAAGCCCATCCAAACTCCTCTTCACAAATTAAACCAATAAGGCTCGTTCTATCCTCCTATCCCAATTCTCACTCGTTATCTAAATCTCATAAAGCCCCTTAGTTCATCATCATCTATATCCATCACTCATCTAAAATCAATTTGAACGAGAATTTCAAGTTGTAAGTTTCTGATGTACGGATTTAGATTACTGAGAACTCTTTGCCATGATCCCTCGACGATTTATGCTAGAATCGGAATCTGTATATAATATCCACGCGTTTGAACTAATTCGCTATATCAAAAAGCTAGATGTACAACCATATCATTGCTCACAATCTCACTCAAATTCCCAGTACATCTTCCTTCCTCGATATCCTCACACTACTCTTTCCCTCCTGTCTTCTACATAGTCAATTCGAACCGAGCATGACTGTATCATATGTTCAATCTCGGGATCGAACCAGCTTCTACTTAATTCTTTCAAACCTCCCCTCTCAAGTTTGCCATCTCAAATTTTCAATCTCTACCCTGGAAGTGTAAACGAGTATAACAGGTAACGTATGAATTTGTGTGATCTATATGATTAATCACATGATAGTCACTGATATCCGATGTAGGTGAATAGTTGTGATATTGAATTGAACAAGCAATACAAATATGGTCTTGGATCTCTGACACGAGAAGATATCTACAGCTCTCAGAATGTCGGAAAAATCCACGAGGATATCAGGATACGAAGAGCACACTCCTAAGCAAACAGATGCTTATCCATACACAAAATAACCCGCCTAGTATAAACCCACGAAGTCTACTCCCCATCCTTCTTAATGTCCGAGTATCATTCTTGGAATTAATCTTAGATATTGGAGGCCGATCAATTCACCCAGTATTTCCTGTAACATTGACACACTTCCTACTCCAAATCTTGCTAGAGTTTCGCCACATCTTATGACTGGAATGGGGAAGGGGTTGATGATATTTGCACGGTGTTGGGAATGAGATACGATGTATATAGTGACTTAAAAAATGTGCAGGGGAGGGAGAGGGAAGAAAGGTAGATGGGGTGGTTCATTTCAATATCATGAATCAATACCTATGGGCGACCAAGAACCATTAGCTACACCCCATAGCAACGCGAATCATAACTTTATTCCTAGTGCAGAGGGTGGAAAATATTTCTCGCAGACTGTTAACAAAATAAATGATATGAGAACCCCAGCACCCACTAGACCATCATTTAAGGGGGGTTATCCATAAATTAGTTGCGAGCATTGTACGTTCATTTGCGTTCATTCGAGTCCGTCAGTACAAACTTCAATCACCTACTAGGTACTTCAATAAAAGTGCCTACCTCCTTACATACATCCTGCTCTGCACCCACACTCAAGTCATCAATCCATCAATCCATCATTCCCCCCGTTCTCATATCTCATACCAACAGTGTACCCATTTTCCCCAACAATCCAAGAACCCCGTCGACCGCAACGAGCAAGATGACGGAACTTGATGCAGTATCTAATCATCAACCACCGATGATTGAGGACCGGAGTCGAAACTTGGACGTAGTAGTCCCGATACAGCGAGACTACTATATTCTCAATGTGAGTGTGCTTTGGCTCTAGAGATTACACGGTAACTCTAGGTTAAAACTACCATACGCGCCAAGCACAGCAGAACGAATAGCAAGTGTTATCCAGTATCACTTTTACTGGCAAATTTTATAAGGAACTCAGATACAAACCTTTGGAGTCAACTCCATGGAGAACTCAAACAAGCGTGGAATGCAGGTGGAAGACTCTTGAAAGCATAATTCGGCGTATAAAGCTGAAGCGGCCTGGCTGCGGATTCGTTAGCAGCATCTGTCAATCATCGTACATGTCACTTGTGAAGCTTTGGAATGTGCGGGATTTGTTCATCAAATTTGCTTTTGTATCTGGAGGTATCAAATTCTGTAGAATCACCAGATGGCATATGATCAGCCCTCACAGCCATCCTAGGCTCATGGTCCCATAAAAATTTGTGCACTTGAACCGATGGCACAAAATCACTGAATGCATATATCCATTATTCCGGTTGTGTCATGACTTTTTGCATTCATAAAAGTCGTTTATGTGACAGAAATGCAGCCAATCGCCCATCCATCCATAATGCAAATTGAAACACCCCACAGAAAATCCCCGAATATAACCATTTAACGATTGCTCTTGGCGACACGCTCCAACTCATCCTTCTTCTTGATGGCGTAGGAGTTGCTGCTTCCCTTAGCAGCGTTGATCAATTCTTCAGCCAAGCACTCAGCAATGGACTTGACGTTTCTGAATGAAGCTTCACGGGCACCGATGGTAAGGAGAGCAATGGCTTGGTTGACACGGCGGAGAGGAGAGACATCGACGGCTTGACGACGGACGGTACCGGCGGATCCGATACGGGTGGAATCTTCGCGGGGACCGCAGTTGACGATAGCATCAACGGCAACTTGGATTGGGTTTTGGTCGGTCATGATGTGGATCTATATTTCTAAGTGTTAGAATTTCCTGCAAATGTATCACAATGTGGTCGGACGTACGATCTCGAAGGCGTGGGCAACAATGCGGACAGCCATGAGCTTCTTTCCGTTGTTGCGACCGTTCATCATCAAGGAGTTGGTAAGACGCTCAATGATTGGGCAGTTGGCCTTTCTGAATCTCTTTTGCGCATAACGACCGGCGGAGTGGGAGATGTAGACTGGGGCTCTGATTTGAATGTAATCGCTGTTGAAAAAATATCGCATTAGCCTTTGGCTCTTCCTATAATCCCCCTCATCCAAAATAAATGTCGAATATTTTCCAATTCCATCCTTTTCTCCTCCATATATAATTCGCATTGGGTAATCTTACGTCAAAGAGATGTCGCGGATCTCAACATCCTCGTAGCTCCATTTGTTGAAAAGCTGCAGATTGTCAGCTTCAATACTCCCATTTATCGATGAATTTTAATTGAGTTGTACCTTGATGCTTCCAATCTCCTCAGTGACCTCCTTTGGGAGCACTTGGTAGCCGGAAACGGCCTCGACTTCGATTTCTCCTTCAGACATGATTGCGATGGCTGATTTGTGGAGTTGGCGGTGGTGGTTAAATTTACAAGTTGTCGACGTCGGTGAAATTTCTCAAGTTGATAGAGTTTCCACACGAATATTCTTGAGGCGCTAAAGGGTTTGTGTGAAATTCAACCCTCGCTTATTAGTGATGGCCTTAATGCCTGAACATTAATTTTTTCGGAGGAACGTGAAATCTCCCGCTGAAGGCAATTGAATTGGCAATGAAGATATTAAAAATTGATTATTTGATGTTCTTAATTGATTTCTATTTTGTTTTGAGTTCTGAAGAAGTTCCAGATCTTTCTTGAGCGGTGATGGTACATGATTGATGCGTAAGGCTTCACATTATGTTGTGGCAGCAAATTCCGATAAGACCGGCTCTACAAAACTTCAATTTTCATGTCTTTTTACGGTTATGTGTGGCGACCATCAATACAAATATGATGTCGACTAAGTCGAGCTTCTGCATGAGCCATATAAGTTCCGAAATGACAATACCTTCCCTTCACTTACCTTGACCACCTACACACGTAAAGGTATACCTGAGGACGCCATTTGGAATGAATCAATATCTCGAAAGTGCCACCCACATGTATATAGATATACAGACGAGACTCCTATCGCCCTTGGTTATGGTGTTGAGATTCTTCGTATTGAAGTATGAGAACATCGTCAACCCGTTTGTAATAAGTTGCGCCAAAGCGAGATTTGGATATCTAGTAATGACAACCGATCCTTTCGCCGAGATCATTCATATCCTGCCCTGGTATGCCGTGAATGTGGCGGTGAGCTGCTTGTGTATCCTTCGTATATAACAATTTTGAGTGTATGTCCGATTACCGAAAACCCTCACTGGCCGCTTTCGACAGATCGACTGTGAGCCACGGAAAAGACAGGGAGGGGATTGACCAGTTGCCGGATGAACAGAGTCATTACTTCCTCGATTCCCGAGTTGAGTTCCGCTACTTCAGCGACTTTGTTTGCGGATCTGGACTTCGAATATTCTCATCGCATCTGACTGAACCTATTGTCCTGTCCACCCAGCGTATGTTTTATCAGATTAGTATCGGGCGGACGAGTCGTCGAAGGTCAAGTGAAGTCGCGCAATTGCCTGCGCAGTCTCATATCCGCCATCTCAATTTAGAACTGGTGTCTGCGGGCGATTTAATCAAGGGCGAATCTTCTCGAGGTGATTGTTGTTCAAGTGTAAGAGCTGATATGTGGCCAAACAGGACTTACTATGAGGCGTCAAATACTTTTAAATTGAGAATAGATCTGAGTGGTTGCATGGGAGTTATTGACCTTGTATATGCAAAGTTCCTCATGTTATAATTCTCTCGTGGTGTATAATTATTATCAATTGTTGTTGAAATACTTCCCCTCATAATGTGTGAAGAGGTGTTAAGGTTATCGAGTTGAGATCTTGGCGTTCGGTCGCACAATCCTTAGTCTATTTTCATGCCTGAACATCAATCATTCTTCCATTTCAATTAATGCACATCTCTAAAATCCCCTCCAATATCAGCAATGACGCATCGAGGACCCATTTCAAACATCTTTAAACATCACCCATATAATTTTATGCTTGTTAAGAATTATCTTCATTTGTGTGGTGAAGGTAAATAACTCGGATTATGGTTTCTCCAAGCCATGCTTAGACATGCACGCAGCTGCAAACCGACATTGGAACTGCACCAAGCAGCCCAGAAACAAAATCTGATCCATTGAATGATTTGCAAAACGACTTTAAAGATTACACATCTTGATACTATCGGGTGACAGAGTAGTTTTCTTCTACCTCTAGTCAGGAAATGGAAACTCTAAGACAGGTATTGCGGGATGAGAGCCCCTCAATGCTTAAGTTCATGTCCTTCTTCTCCACTCTATTCACCGAGAAACCTTGGATGAGTCTTTTAATTGTCAATATGTGTTTGGATGTTGTGAATTACACACCAATATTATCTCTTGTCAAATTTGTGGGTGAATTCACTTTTTGCAGTGTGGCTCAAAGACATTTGTATATTCACCAATCGACTACCATTTTCAAAGCGTTGTCTCAATTCCTATCAGCTGCTCTGTTCCACTGTTATCTTCCCTTGCAATTCGATATCATCGCCATCTCGCACAAAAGAAATCCGAGTTAGCGAGAAGTCTCTCGTAGAGCAGTGATCTTCGTGAAAACATACACCTCTTTTGGAAAGGAGAGAGTACTGAAGCGTGCTTCCCAAGCCCTCAGATAGATTCCGGGAGCGTTTGCGGAAGCCTTTGCATATAGCGGAACTTATAGTTTCCATAACCCTTATCATTACCCTCGGCATCTGGTGCCCACTCCCTGAGATCTACATCTGAACACTGTACGGTTTCAAAGCCATGCTTCGTATAAAGCGGAAACCCAAAAGGCGAAGCTTGCATGAAGATGGGCAAGCCCTTCTTGTCCGCCAGCTTGTTGCCGTATTCAACGAGAGCATTACCCATACCACGTCGTTGAAAAGTCGGTTCTGTAAAAACGGCTTTGCAAAGAATGTGACTTTGACCTTTAGTCCATCTCTCCAGCCATCGATCGGTGTCAGCCTGTACGAACATCGGCAGACAAGGGGGAAGTCAAATTCGCCTTTAGCCAAATCCTTTTTCGAAGCTAAGATCTTCGCTGCAGCCTTCTCATCTCGTTCTCTGATTTCCACATCGGTTGGAGTATTCCATGAGGCCCAAGCAGTAATCTCGCCCGTATCCTTGTCAACTACTTTGATATGCTGCCGATTTGGGTCACCGACTTGACCTTCGAACATCTCCGTCACTCTTTGCTCGAATTCTTTTGGATTGTCGAAGTACAAGGCAAAAGCATTGTCGGGGAGACAAGCAACGACGTAAACGTAAGCGAGTCGGGGTATATCTGCACAAGTCGCCGGCGCAAGTTCAAATGTTGGAGACGCTTGATTCATGATGTTTGAGTATGATGCGCTGGGTGTATCTTGAGATTTTATAGGCAATCTGAAGTTCATGATTTTAAAGCCTCTTGCGACATCGCCTTCGGTTGCGAGGTTATAAATCTTAATTGCTTTATAGAGCTAAACTCAGAATACGACGAATAAGAGAAGCGCAGGCGGCACAGCAAATGATATATACAACGTGGAGTCACTCAAGTTTGTGTGATACTCCCGGAAGTTGTTGGAAGATTGGAGCCCTCCCCCAGCCTCCGTATAGCATCGTCTATAAGCATCAAAGACTGCCAAGATTACGAATCTCAAGGATGATTACACGTGCTTTGGATTTATGTAGAAGACAGACTTGGCAGGTACCGAACAGTTGGGACCGATGAAGGTTGCAAAAGCTTAGCCAGCAGTTTAGTGATGCAATTCTGAACGAGTCCTTCTATTCTTACTTCCTCTGGGGTTCTTGACAGAGCGGGGTCCAGCCGAACCAGACCGAGCTTATCAATATGTAAGCTTCCAACACCACCAACATTACGACTGCGCCGCAACCACCGCCAAACGATAGAAGTCTTCACGGACACTGTAGTCTAGATTTTGCCGCATTGATATATTATCGCTGTGATATTTTTACTCTTGATTGGTGTAAAATCACCTTTCAAATCCGGATATCGGATTATTCCGCTGCTTGCAGCTTGTTTCTTAGCAAGAATTATCGAGGCAGTACTAACAGGGAAGCTTCGTTATTTCATCGATACATGCTTGTGGGTGCTATGCTTCTGACAATCGTAAGAGGACCTCTCACGACATTGCATCCCAAAACTTCAAAGAAACGGATAGGTCCTGAGATTCTCGCTGGCTGGTACGAAACTTGGAAGTCCACCTTCTCTACTGGCAGCCGAATTTGCATTACCGCCAAGCTATGTATGTATAGGCCATGGTGTTTTACTCATTGCGGGTTATCTAATATCTTCTATCGCTCTTGCGATAGCACAAGCTGTGTTTGCAAGTCTACTGAAAGGTGATATTTGTTAGCAGCTACCAGATGTGGATCAAGCAGCCAATTTGTCGTCGTATCAATGAAATGTCAGAAATCAAGCTACAAAGGCTTCTTCTCAATATTTGAGGTAGTAAGAACCAAAATTAACGCTTATTTTGCTTTTTGAGAGAATAACTCCATCTGGTGCACCCACTTTGATTATCTTTTCAATTTAACTGATCACGTGATATAATATCGGAGACAGGATTGATGAATGTCCAAGTAGAATTCAGACAATAGGGTTCGATTCTCCAAATGGACTTCAAGCAATGGGAATCAATTGTACCAGTGAACTTAAGGAAATGGGTTTTGATTGCTTGAGTTCATTTGAAACTATTGCAGGTTATTGAACTAGCTGTCAGCCACATCGAGTAGCTTCCACGTGATCCGTCTCACACGGGTAGGAACAAATCCTCATCTTACTCATCACTCCTCTTGACCCGTTTGATCTGTTGATAATGAACCTCTCGCCATTTAGTGATTCTTATCGTTCTTCTATGGTTTCATTAGCCATATGTCTGTTGACATAGTAGTTGGTTCTGATCTGTAGTAATGTGTGAATTCAATTCTGTAGATTTCACCAAAAACTCATTCGAGAGGTTCAGACTCATAGTACCTAGGGTGAAGCTCATGTCTTATTTGTTGAACTTTACAATTCTTACAACTGAAATCCCTTCAATTCATGCGTCTTACATTCTAGCCTTATGCACCCACAAGCGTTCTATTTACGTCAGCATATTGCAGTAACGAGATGAACCAGAGGATTAAACGAGTTGCGTAGCCTGCCAATCTCACTCCACTAATCTCTCGTGTTCCTTCTGTGGCCTCAACGGCTCATTCCTACCCAATTTTGATGCATCTTTCTTTCGCAATAATTAAATGGTTCGCAAAGTGCATGTCATAAACCCATTGTGTCGTGGTTAGCCATGATTGTAAAGGATTGTCATGCTATGCACCGCCATAAGTGGCTCTAGAATACTACACTGACTTGGCCTTGCCGCAAAGGATCCCAAGCACGTAAATAAATATAACAAACTTAAGTTTGGTTTAGTATTCTCCAGGTTTTGTCGTCGTCACTCTTTTGTTTTCCCATCTCTTTTCCGTGTAGCATTCGCTATGCGGGTATTTCACAATGTTTCTTTGCAATTAATATTGCTTACATTTGCAAGCCTAGTTCATTCATTTCAATTCACAAACATGGTCTTTAATCCAGTGTTAGGACAGCAATTTACGATTACTTGGGTTGATTCAACCGGTTCCGTTACTCTTCATCTAGCACCCATTCAATATTATAATGAAAGTGTTTCGCTAGCCAGCGCAGTATCGATAGGAGGTGTGTTCCAATCCAGATATTGCTCAAATATTACACGAGACTGACGGTATAAATGGTAGTTGCAACATCGGGAAATTTATTAACTTGGACTCCGGATAAATCACTTCAAGCTGGAGTTTATAAGATAGTTTGGGTTCCTTCCGATAACACTCAGCCTGAAGTGGACAGCCCGACATTCACGCTCGGTCAAATGCCTGCTGGCTCTTCTACCAATACAACTAGCGCAAACAACGGTCAGACTAGCTCAACCGGCGCAAGCTCAACCACTTCACTCCCTGCTAGTTTCACCGCAGTAAACGGGGGAGCAGATTCAGCTATGACTTCACCAATAAGTACTCAGCCCGCATCCGATTCCTCCAAGTCCCTCACAAACACCATAAAAATCAGCATCTCCGTCAGCATAATCCTCGGCGTAACACTCATCATGGTCATTGCCTTTATACTCATCCGACGTCGCCGCTATCTAGCATCCACGCCTCGAACGAAGAGGCAACTCGCTACGAAAGAAATCGCAGATGATAATGATTCTTGGGATGGAGAACGTCAGTTTGAACCCGGCTTACCTACTGAGTCAGAGGCTGCAACAAGATCGTATGTTGATTTGGTGAAGAAGAAACATGTGAGTGTTAATGCAGAGCCAGTGGAGATGGATGCGTATTCCTTTGAGAGGGATGTGAAAGGTGGGAATGGAATAGATGACCAGAGCAACAGACGGAAGACGACAGAAACGGATATGGGACTGGGACTAGGATTGGGAGACCTAGAAGAGCTGGTTGAACCCCGGGAGTTGGATGTGGGAAATTCCGGGACGATCTATGGTGAAGGAAAGATTGGCCATCGGTTTAATGTACGAGATAATGTTAATATTATTGGAATATGATTGAGTGTATTGATCAAGTATGGATATGACATCTTATACAAATGATTATGAAATTCTAGAAGCTAGGCCCTGCAAGTGCTGGACAAGAGTCTTCTGTGCACATTTGTGTTGGTTATGGTGGCTAGTATGTCTTAACGCAATATGGGTGAGAGGGATGGAGAGATGAGATCCACCCTAGGAAAATGAAATCAACAAACGCATACGGAATGCTTTCATTAAGCATAGCAAAAAAATTGCTTCGCGTATTAATGTCGCTAGTACTAGATTTTGTAATCCAAAATTGATTTCGACCCAATCGTGTGATCGCTCTCGCCTCTTAATGAAGGGGTTTCGAAAGTAATTTGTGATGAATTCTCGTTTTATCAGAAACTGTGTTCATTACAATTTGTATGCAGCTTCCCCATCGAGACGATCGATGGGCTCTCGATCGCATCCCAGTATTCATCATCGAATTTCTGCTTGACTCAAGAAACCTACAAATGCCGCTCAACCCCTCCAGCTTCTCCCCAGTCCTTTTATCGCCTCCAACTTCCCTTTTTCAATCCAACAATCACCATATCTTCCGTCATTATTCATTCCTATCATAATAACTTATAATCCGCAATAGCCGCATCAAACGCCGTATCAACAGGCGCCACAATAGTTCTATTAAGAATCAGTTCCCAATCTCTCTAGACAGATGAGGTCAGAGATATTTTGAAAAATCAACGAACCTTGCCGTTTCCTGAAAAGCTGCGGGAATCTTCTCAATGATCTTCGTGCTAAAACTATCCGTCGCACTCTTCTCCTCTACCAAATTCAACAAGATAAGCGGACCGAAAAGTAGCTTGTCGAATCTCGGTTTAGCAGACACGATCGTATTGAGAGTTCCCTCTACGACTGTGACGAGATTTTGCGTCGCTGTGGCGATAGTGATGGTTTCGATTAGGGTGAGGTTTGCGGAGGAGGAAGCGACCCAGGTGCCGGTGTTGATGTCGATGAGAAGTTTGGCAGAGAGGGTGACGATGGGAAAGGAGGTTAGAAGGCTGCCGGACCACTGGGGAAGAGGGGGAGAGAGTTAGTTGGAGGGAGGGATAGATGGATAGGATATGATGATGGTGGGATGGGTGGTAGGGAATGGGGGACATACACTAGAGACGGTTTGGTTGAGAGAGGTGGTTGTATTTGAAATCTCTGAAATGGCATCTACGATCGCTTGGCCATCGCAAAGGACTTTGGAGGCAAGGAAGAACATGGGGAGGATAGTGAAACGCATTTTGAATGAAGTTTTGGACGTAAGTATGCCGAATAAAGTCAGATAGATAATGAGGAAGAAAGCTCTCAGAAAATTTCATGCAACCTTATCCATCTATGCGTATCCGCATTATATATTTCAGATCGGATAAATCCATTGTTACCTCTCACCCTCTCAATGGATATCGATCGGCAAACAATCAGACAACAAATATCTGCAGCTTTTAGGCACTTTTGACGCATCGAAATCCTTCAACATTCTCTCTCAGTTGCTCATCATAAAGAGTAATGATGTGATGAGGGGAAGCACAAATGAACAGGATCAATGAGTAGCCACCCGCAGCCAATTCCCTGCAAAGTCCGGTCGGCATAAAAGCATTGCGAGCTTAATTTTATCTTCGGGCAGATATCACAGAGAATAAACATGCTAAGCATGCTGCAGGAAGACATGTCTGCGGGGTAATCTGGGGAAGTATCCTTGTCTGCCGCGGTTTAGGGTTTCACATGTGAAGAACCGGTAGGGATGATACCTACAAGCGATATCAGTGAAATCGAGGAAGTTCTCAGTCAATCATACTTCCTTATGTGATAACGTGATTTGGAATTTCTTGCCAGGCGAGTCGTACGGAACGCATATGATTTGCAAGGTGGGATATTCTGATGCATTGAGAAAAACTTTTCCGTTGGCTTGTGGAACAGTGTCTTAGGAAAATGGGTTGCAAGGACCGTAGCGTTCAATACACTTGAATCACTATGATCACAATTGATAGCAGTTTTAGCAGAGCAAAGCAATAATACCATCGACTTTGATGTGATCTTTCAAAAACGATGCAGAGGCCCACCGTTCACAGATCAGTCTTTAATCGGATGCAATGCTCTACTGGTCTAAAAGAGGGGATCAACGTTCTCTCATAGAAATTGGTCTGTCAATATTTCAACTAAAGGACAACTGACTGTTTCGAGCTCTCAAACTAGAGGGTTCAACATTTCACTTCAGATTGCATGCCATCTTTGTTCAAGCCCGATCTGTACAATCTCTCTTGGTTCTACAATGTCAGCTCACACATTCAACATCAATTGTTCGATGCTAATTCGTGAAATCCATGCTTCTTGTTCGATACCAATCTATTCAATGAACGCGTGATATAGCATTGAATCGTCGTAGTATTTCATCACTAGTATCCGCATCATCGCCGTCTTGATCGTGGGGTGAGGCACTGGCCTTACCGTTGTCATTTGCTCGATCAGCGCCGGAAACTCTTTTGAGTTCGTGACATCTGCCGTCGCAACTTCTATACGGGAATCAGTAGCCTCGTTCTGGGCACCATTCAACATCCTTTGGGAAGTTCACAGAGGTCCCGGCATCGAGGAGTGTGCTGAAAAAGAATGGCGTTAACACGCAGGCAATACAAACAGCTCTGGCTCACGGCCAAAGATAGAGACAAGCCAGCCAGTAGTTTTTCTCCCATCGGGTTCCCCGTCAGCTAGGAGCAACGAGTTCCATGTCTTTCTTCTATCTGATGAATGGATATTTCACACAGAAAATCCATTTGCAACCCTGGAAACTGTTATCACAATGACTTGGTGGCCAGAAGATGTAATGCATTGTTTCTAATGGAACCATAAATTTTTTCGAATTCTGACTCAAAATATGCATGGAAATAGGCCCACTGAAGACTATTTCCACTTGGGATCTTTTTGGAAATCATCCTTCGGTCATGAGCCATCCACACTTGCGTAGGGAATATCTGCTTCTCTTTATTATCATTAAGAAATGCATTACAACTCTTGTGGAATAACTCCGATTTGATTCCACAATCTCAATTCTGAATTACTGCTTTGTGGATCCAGAGCATTGTCGTAAAGGCACAGGTGGTTTGATGATGCATAGGCTTGCAAGCTCGCAGAGAAAATGGACTTGAGGCATCCGTCGAGTCAACCAGTGGCGGACGCGAATTGTACAAAGCATATGCTTTCGTCATTATTCACCCTTCCCTCTTCCCTTGGAGTACCACCCCCTACAAAATTTGACGAAGAACAACTCGCAAAATTGAAGGAAGTTATCGTGCCAGGACCATATCGCATCTGGCTTATGTGGAGACCTCAGAGTGGAAAGTTTGTTAAGGGAGAAACTGTATTTCGGAGGAGAACTAAGCGTCAGCATATATTGAAGGCGGTAGCAGGATTCTGGTCTGTTTTAATCTAGATTGTCAATTAAATTAGTCACAATATGTCATAAATACCAAGCTGTTGTTGTCGATGTGCCTCGTGTTTCAATTAAACTGTACGATCAATACCTACTCGTAGATTGTTACAGATGACCGGCTAAACCACGGGGTCCAACGTCATCACGTGTGTCACTTGAGTTTGATAATTCGGCAGTATCGACGAGTATCTGCTGATAATTGAGTTCTGGTTGATACAATCTCCAACAACTTCAATTGACGTGGTCTTACTTTCTTTCCCAATACAAAGATGTTCTCAACGACTTCTGCCTTCCAATGGCTTCATAATGACACAAAACCCAGATATATGGCACCACCATTTTCCACGCCTTCTCAGAAGTATGCCTACCCATCACCAATTCTATCATCTGAGGGAAACAACGCTTCGCTTTATAATCTCTTGACACCTTCATTCTTCTCAATCACTTCTTCGTTCCCATTCATCCAGTCATCGACTTCAAATCCCGTAGCTCCTTTGGTCAAGCCCGGAGATGGGGAAGATTCGAGCAAGAACTGCTTCTTTGACATAACTGTTGATTCTGGTGGGGTCTTACGCTCGTTGGTGGGCTCATCCTTTGCTGATATAAATCCAAGCTCCCGCGGGTCGCATCACCTTCAAGCTTTATGATAAGATTACTCCCCGAACTGCACGCAATTTCCGTGAATTGTGTACCGGTCAACATGGATTTGGATATGCTGGAAGTTGTTTCCATCGTATCATTCCACAATTTATGTTACAAGGTGGGGATTTCACTAGGGGAAACGTAGGTTATTCACTCACTTGCATCCTCTCTGGGAAACTGCTGATTCAACCTCAGGGAACTGGTGGAAAATCCATTTATGGTAGAACGTTTGCGGACGAAAATTTCGAGCTTAAGCACACGAAGCCTGGTCAATTGAGTATGGCTAATGCAGGGAGAAACACGTAGGTTATATTTTTGATATCCGTTCTTGGTATCCATGAGTCAGAGATGAAAAACTAACTTTCAATAGAAATGGCTCTCAATTTTTCATTACCACAATAGCCACACCTTGGTTGAATGGTAAGCACGTGGTGTTTGGTGAGGTAATCGAGGGTATGGATCTTGTGAAGAAAATCGAAGCACTTGGTACTCGTTCTGGTACTCCAAGAGCTCGTGTTGCTATTGCTAAATCGGGTATCATTGAGTAAGAAGATAACGAATAAGGACGGTTCATTTTTTTATGGTTGGCGGCAGGCTGCTCAAAAGTATCTAGCTAAATGACCATAAGATACTGTTTGTATCATTCGCTCGACAGTATAATGTATATTGGTTGAACACCCAAAATTATCGGCTCGATTTCTTTTTTCAGACGAAACTAACCGTTCAGGCTGCACTACTGCAGCGTTCTTTTTCCACTGCTGAAAGCCTCAATGGAGCGGTGAGAAGAAAAGCTGATATTCAGAATGAACTCGGATCTTTCTTGTATATGCTCCCAGCCATATTTGCATAATCTCGTCATTCCTTCTATGAAAGTGGCTCCATTTACCCTCCCCTTTGATACCTTCTCATTCTTTTACCCAAACTAAAATCATTGGCTTTTATCGATTCAACGCTGTTGATTTATGAGGGTTAGTCAAAAGGGTAGATTCTCTTACGTAGATAGCTGGAAGTGATTTGAGTGAAATGAAGAGAATGAGTTTGGACGCTTGTCAGATAGTCTAGTCTATCGATTCCATTTCCCAAGACTGTGTCACTCAATAGCTTACATTTCATGCGAATCCCTCTTGCAATGATTGTCATGGAATGCGGTGACTCTATACCAAACACACCCACCAAGTTGTGACGGATATCTGTGTCCCGAGGTTTTGGGCGCAGCGCATACAAGAACACCTATCAGGGAGCAAAACAAAGCCAAGATCTACACTGCAGTGCAAAAATACCGGTGGCTTTCCGGAGTTTTAGCCTGGCAATATGTTACCACCCAAGTGTACTCGCTAGTGAGCTCATTGCCACGCTTTCGGGGTTACATTTTCAGATATTGTGACTTACACAGCCATATTTCTCGTGAAACCTTTTTGCAGGACGAATTTACCATGTTGTACGACAGATTTGCTGATATGGTACTGCATCAAGAACATGCCACGCTACCAGCTTCCCCTTTTTGGTTTGGTCGAGAATTGAGGAGCCGTTGTGATTTCAATGCGAGCTGTCACTAAGAATGCACATATCCAAGTCGCACAAGTGCGACAACTATTTCAGTCGAAACCTTTTGTTAATTTTTAGCATGTAATGAACAGTGAGCTTCTGTCCTTTCATCATTTCGTTGAAATGCTCGACCGCGATGCTGTCTCAATCAATTTGATTTGATTTCCTTTTTGTTGATACTGATATCTCGGATTTCCTCAATCAGCATTACGTTATTCCTGGAGGAATATCTGAGATGCCCAATCTGTCAGTCGAGGAATATTAAAATCATGTCTCAGGCTGACTTGCTGAAACCGCTACTCGAGGGTATCTTGGACGAGCTGAAAGCTATCAGAGAGCGTCTTGATACTGAGAAATCAGATAGAACGACCGATAGGAGCTCGGAGTCCAAAGTGAAGGCGGCTGCTAACACGGAATCCTCACCTAACTTAGATATCCTTGACAAAGTAGGCTGATAAGAAGCTCCTTATCAAAGAGGCTGCTGATTTTCTGATAGAAGCTGATGGTACCTGCCGCAGCTAGCAATATCGCTACCAATGTACCACAGATCGGGATTCCAACATCTTCTGCATCGCCCTTATCTATTCACGATTTTTACTCTCGAGACTTGGTAAAGTTCACTGGAACAGGAAGGCATCACGGCATAGAAGATATTCCAGCGAGACTAATGATTGATGGAGAGGAAGATAATTGGTCGCGTCTTATGGGAGACTCATGGCAAGTCCCTGAAGATGGCCGCTGGCGGTTGACTTTTGCGAAACGTTGGCTGCTTGGCACTTCGCCTGATCAAACACGCGACCATCTAGAACGTGTACACACCGATGAGAACGCAATCTGTCAATGGCTTAACGGTCAACCAACAACTGTGGTTGACATTTTTGATTCTGGTAGGAAAGTTATTTATATGATTGGGAAACCCAAGGTCGAGCATCTACCAAGATCATTTGCTCCTGATGATAAAGACAAATTTGTCTCTGAAAATTTGCCCATAGCACCATGGAGCAGAATTATGTAAGAATACCTTGATATCCTGCTTGAATTGCTGACTAATTCAAGAATAAGACTTATGACGGGCCGGGAATGTCGACACACCCATCTTGTCCATGAAATCGGAAGGGACAGTAGGATAAAGTTCTCTGAGGCCCAAGGTATACCCCGCACGTGGAGAGGAGAAAGTGCTCTTGAGAATATTACCCTCCGTCTATTCTATTATGAAATTCAAAAGATACCTCCTATAGAGTACGAGAAGCTTCCCGAGGCGACACCTTGGAATATTTGGAGAACCGGGAAACTTCACAGCGAAAAGGCAAAAATGGATGCCGATGCTACGGACAAGCAAAATCATCCTCGAGTTCTGCTGTATAGCGAGTATAATGTAGGTGCGCCGAATTATAATCATAAACTCGTGGCTAATGCCTCATAGCTCATGGTGGTCTCTACGAAAGGAAATAACAAATATTGGACATTACTGGAAATGAGACCAGCAGCCAGTGTTCGATTGGATCCAGAATTAGAGTATCAAAAAACGACCAACCAGGAAATGTTGGTAGTCTTCACAAGCTTTGTCAGTAATACTATGACAGAGTTAACAATTGCTTGGACAAAGATAATTGAATATTTCGACGGACTCATCAGTGAAAAAATGGCTTTTCGAGATCCTGATAATCACGATCGCCTCTTGGTGGATGATGAGACGTTCTCGAAATCAAAGAAGTATTTCTGGGCCATTTCTATCCTCAAAGAATTGCATGTGAGGATTTCAAAGAACATTGAAGAGATAAAAAGGGTTATGGATGACCCTAGGATTCGTAGTGGAACGGCAAGCACGTCTCTCGGTCTCAACTGTGAAGAAATAGGAAGGAAGCTCAAATCACTACAAGACATCGCCAATAGATTGTCGGATAAAAGAGAAGAAGCATTAGATCTACGAGATGGGGTAAGTAATCACCTGTGAAAATCTGTGATGATTTACAATGCTGAAACTCCTCTTAAGCTGTTCAATGCCAGTGGGGTCATGGAAAGTCGAGCCTCTACCCGGTTAGGAGAGAACGTAAGGTTGCTCACCTTCGTCAGCATATTCTTTTTGCCGCTATCTTTCTGCATGGTAAAGTTGATTCTCTACCCACTTAAGATGTAGCTTATATAATAAGTAGGCAGTGTGGAGTATTAATGACACTTTATTCAGCTTAAAAGCTTTAACAATCGCGGGTACTCTTATCGCTGTGAGCACCTATGCTACGGTTTTCAATCTCGACAATTTGATGTTCCTGTGCCGAGTGTGGCACCGAAAACTGACTGGCCGGTTTATCGCGCGAATGAAAGATGACACCGAGGACTTGTGGAAAGATAGAGCTGCTAATTTTGCAAAGTTCTACGACCAATGGCGCAATATTGAGTACAAACCATCTGATTGGAGGCTTCTGCAATACAGCTTGAGATGTACATTTCGATCAGTGCGAAAATTTCCAAAGGAGTATGTGGCCTCATTTTGTTCCCATACCATTCAACATATGAAAGCCGATGACGACCCGGCATGGCAGACACTAGCTCGGCAGTTTGAGGACGCTCAGCTGGACCCATCCAATAAAAGGCAGCCTTCAAATTGGAGACTGCTGAGCTATCAAGTTCATAGAAGCTACAAGAAGGGGAAAATCTCGGCTAGTTTGCTCACCGTCTCTCCCTCAAAGCGGAAGAAGAAAGATGAGGAAAGCATAGATCCAATAACCCAAAGTGGCAATACCCAGACAACTATTCTCGTGAAGACGGGCTCACATGGATAAGGTATATTCCAATGTTAAAGAGAGAAAGCTTGTGTATGTTGATTCCGTCGAAAGGACGGAGAGATGGATCAGTAATAACGAGAGAAATATGAAGTGTTTTTGCATGTATGTTATCCTTTATGCGCTGAGCAGAAAAGCGGAGAACTATATAAATGAGTCGATTTAAGAAGAGAGAGGCTTGACAAGAACCTTTATGGTGTGATGTGCTAAATTAGAGTACAATGTAGATATCAAGAGTATGCGTATAGTTGAATGAGTGAACAGATTTGATTGGACATTGTTCACATTCTATATGTATTGTATTTTCGAATCGAAACGTGAGTCCAGAGTAAGAGATAACAGTATTGGTAGCCGAGATAGCATTTCCTGAATTATGTGCTGTAGGATAATAATCAAAATTTGATAAGTACAATGATCCTCCTCGGCAAATGCCTGTTGTGAGAAAGCAAGATCAGAGCTTTGGGCGTAATTCTATCAATTATTCAACAAAGCAACTCAGTTTCCCTCCATGACTTCTATCCTTTGCATAAAAATACTACGAACAGTAGTGTTAGAAAGACATTGATGCTACATGAGTCCCAATCGTACATGAGGAGGAGGGTGTTGAAAGAAAACATAGAGGAGCCACTTTGAAGTTTGGACAAACCACAGATAAGAGTCTCTTCAGTATTTTAAGTCCCAAGTGACAATGTGCGTTGTTGATGAAAAGCTGGTCATTGCTAATAAGTTTCGATTACACCATGGGAACACCAGCGACTGGTGGAAAAGATTTCGAGTCTCAAAACTCTTGTAGAATTTGCACTTAACATTAATATTACACTTGCCCGTGAATCAAAGTATGCAGAACTCGATGCTTTCCACGTGATATAACCGAGACCTCCTTTCCATCAACGAAGTCTCAACGTATCATGGTTATAGCTTGCAGTAAGAGTTATTGCAAAAGCTTCAAGCTTTAATTATGAGATTACTCAATTCATGACTTTGATAAGAAGTGTCTGAGCTCTGATTCAATTGTTGACATGGTGAAAATAATGACAGAATCGACTCTGTCTATGAATACCCGGAAATACTCGTAACTTAACTTCACTTGATTGGCCGTAAATAGTAGTAGAAATGGGATCTGAAAGAAATTTTTGATAATTGTTCGATGGTGTGATTTGTTTGAAGGATGAAGGCATCGTTCCATGTGCCAGCAAACGTGTGAACGATTCTCGCAAAGTGAATTGGTGAGATAGCGCATATTAAGCGAGCTGGGTTAAGTGAATTGGCAATAACGCAAGACTTTATGAAGTAATGATAGATGCTGTCTGCAAATCGCATGTTTCTGATAGAAAAATTGGAGCTAGAGATTGAACTTTAGGTTAAATGAGAGAATATGCGTCATGCTTGAGAGACTATCAAGAGCACATTGACCGAGTGCTTATGTGATATGATTGAAACAGCCCATTCAAGTGAAGTAGAAGGATTCTAACTCTCATGGTTGAAGAAAATACTAGAATGATACGTTTCTGAAAGAAGATATCTAGCTGGGCAACCCTGACATCTGAGAACTCCAAGATCCTTTCGAACATCAACTTCAATCCGCTCCGAAGGTCTTCAAGAAATACGACATCCTGCTAAAATGTGCCTAATCAACCATTTATATAAATGTCGCCATCCGGTTCCTGATCCCAACTGCCCTTCTCGCAACATGGGCGTTTTCTGTCCTCTTATGGTCCTACCATTGAGAACTGCGGTTTCAATATCCTCAAAGATGTAAGCTTAACCTCACTATAGCTCTTGAATGTACTGGCTAATAAAGATTAGCTATGCCCCGCATGCAGCGCCCAGTCACCATCCCTCTATGCCCTCGCCCACACAATCCTCCTGCAGGAGGTTATATACATCGTTAAAGCTGAGCGACCACATGATACTGGTGGCGCAGAAGAGAACGATGATCTAGCAGCCCTATCGACGACAATATTGAGGCAGAAATCAGTGTTACCGGAGATTTGGAAGGCTGGTTGGAGGATCCATGGGGACCGCAGTATATTTCAGATGCTGCAATTGGTATTTCGAGGCTCTGGATCAAACAACTGGATGCTAAACTTGAGAAGAAAATGACTGGAGCTTGATAAAATCATAAATAGACGAGGAATGATATGTGGGGAGAAGGTCCGAAGGAGAAATATTCGGGAATATTGGCTAAATTTGAGTCACTTTGCTAAGCGAGCGCTGATCAATCAATCTCATATGGATGGATAGATATTGATGCTCTGGAGCATGATCTCTCATAAGAATTAACATTGAGATCATTAAATTTCCTTGCTCATTCCCTCATTCCCTCATTACATCACTTTCATTTCAACTCCTCAATTCTTCTTTTCCTTCACCCACTTCAATTAGCATCTGCTTGGCCGCCTACCAAAACTCAATTGACAAATCTGAGAAAATCCTCTATTTCGATTATTCCACACCCAGACAAGATCCCCAATCCCCCTCTCTATCCAAAGAAACGCATTCTCCAGGACTCAAGCGACCACATTCCACACCTCAGCTCCGCTTCTGCGCCCGAGAAATACAACACGTGCAATGATATCTACTCTGTTCAGCATGATATAGATTATTAATATCACCATACACAAATACCACACTAAAACCAATCATCCCATCCCATCCAACCAATAGTTCAAATTCCCATTCGCCAATATACACATTGCCTCCCTTTCTCTCTCCCTACCCTCACTTCTCTAATCGCAGTTCCAAGCGAGCGTGCTGGCTAGTAGGGAATGTTATCTAGGAAGATGAGATGGGATGGTTGGAGAGAGATTTATATTTGGTTATCTAGTAAAGAGTTTTATCTAGATGAGCGAGATGAGATAGGACGAGATGAGATAATCGAGAAAAGTTTCCATTTGAGTATCTAGTAGAGATATTATCTAGATGAGCGAGATGGGATAGGATGAGATTAGAGAGTTCCATCTCTACCTAGGTATCAAGTAGATACCTAGACCCTAACCACCTCACAATCTCTCCATAAAGACGTATGTATCCTCACCATTAAAATCCCCAACAAAACATGTATAACTTCCATTGATTTTCATTTCATTTGATTTTCGTACTAGTCTAACTACCAATCCATCCTCTCCTACCAATAATATGCTATCCTATCAACTACATCCATTCACTCATCCATTCATCCAAACAAACATCACAATCATATATACATCTCCATTGCCTATCCTCCATAAGAAGAACCCCAACTTCATCATTCCTTGAGTTCCAAATACCACTGATAAACACCGTACCAAATCCAACTCCAATCCAATCCAATTAATCATCATCATACGCGCATTCATCCGAACCAAGCCAACCAAAAAGGAAAAAGAAAAAAGAAAAAAAAAAGAACATAAAAATCCTAAATTCTATCCAAAGTTCCAAATAGTCAATCAAACAAACAAAACTATAACCACAACATCACATGAATAACCCAACCAATCAGCTAACCAACATAATCGTTCATTCATTCATTCGCACCCAATACATAAATACTCCAACAATGCACACGCTTACAGGACTAATAACCAGGTATCTGAACATATTCTATCTGTATCAAATCAACCACATCATTATTCGCTTAACTTTCCTTCTTCTTTCTGTTATTATGTTTCCCGATTTATGTTTCGGTATTACTGTCGATATTTAGATTATCCCCTCGAGGTTCTGTATCGGTTGCTGGTAAATTTGCGGTTATAAAACTTGCATCTGTGGGAAAATCGAAGGCTGGGATATCTTTCAACACAGTCGTCTCGATCTCCATTCCAATTTCCAAGACTGGATTCTTGTCTTTTGACGTCTGCAGATTCTCTGTTTCAGAAGCACTAATTTGAAGAGGCTTCTTAATCTCTTTCGGAACAGGAGCATCAATCTCTAATCTTCCTCCCTTATTTGTTAGCCCGGTAGTCTCGCCTTGAGCTACAGCCGGCACTGGGCTCGTAATGACCACATCTCTTTCCTGTCCTTTCCAACCAATCGGGCTCTCAATCTCCCTCATAGTGAAAGCACTCTCAGAAGCAGCATAACCTCTCTGATCGATACTCTGACCAACTTCATATCTTTGGTTCTGGATAATACTATCCGGTACAGATTTTCTTCCTTCAACTTCAACTCGTGAAGTTGGTTTTAGTGCGAGGATTAGCACCACCACACTGAGAACTAAGATAAGTATATTTTTCCTATCCCGCATCGCTACACCAGCCACTTTGACTAGGAGTTCCGTGAGTGTTTCATCTCCGTCTACCGTCCTTGTGGGAGTCTTTAGTTTCGAAGTAGGAGCATAAGTAGAAGAAGCCTGTGCTGTTTCACTTCGGCTAGAAGCTTTCTCATAGATATCCCTTAATCTCTTTCCTTCCGCCTCCTTTTCCTGTTTCGCGATTTTTTGTCGTAAATTACCTTCCTCCTTAAGTTTCCTCAAGGCTTCTTCTTCCTCCATAATCTCTCTAGCTCGCTCCTCAAGAACTCTCTGTTCTGCAAGCTCTACCTCGAAAATACGTTGTGCTTCTTCTTCTAATGCCACTTCTTCTTCATGAACTCGTTGGGCTTCTGCTTCCAGCTCTTTGGCGGCTTGGTCTTCGTCGTTATGTTGTGGTGACCCGGGATCCAGGTCAGCTAACTCTTGAACTCTATTCGCCTCTTCCTCAAGCCGTGTAACTTCAGCTTTAGCTTCAATTCGTGATTTCTCGGCTTCTTTTTCCTGAAGTCTCGAAGTCTCTACTTCAGCATGAAGTTTCCCAGCTTCTTCCTCCGATTTTTGAGCTGCTTCGGATTCTTTTTGGAGTCGCAAGATTGCGGCTTCTTCTTCAACCCGTCTAGCTTCTTCCTCTTTAGCTTTCGTCAAATCCTCTTCTCTCAACCTCAAGGCTTCAGCCTCCCTCGCGCACTTCTCCGCCTCTTCTACCGCAGCCTGAGAAGCAGCAGCCAACCATTCGTTTCTTTGAATTCTCTCTTCCACGCCTCCTCTCTTCTGTCTCAGTGTAACCTTGTCCATCCCCTGCTCATGTAACCTCTGAGCCTCCGATCCTAAACTTTCCCTACTCGAATCATCCGAATAAAGTCCATAACTATCCTCATCTCTTTCTTCCGCTTCTCGTAGTCTCTCGATCAAATCCTCCATATCTTCAACCATCCATGGCTGAACAAACGGTTCAATTTCGATATCTACTCTTTCCATTTCTCGCCATGCGGCTGCCCAGGCCCCAGCTCTCATTAAGCCGTTGCTTGCGAAGATCTTCACGTTGAATCTTTTATCGTCTTCGTCTTGGTCATCATCTTCGTATCTGACGTCTCGACGGCAAATATCGCACCAGACTTTTTCTGGCCTGGGTCTAAATCTTCCAGTGCTACCAAATCCACTATCTCTTTCGTCTGAGTCATCGTCCGAGGATGTGGTGTTAGGACCCCTATAATGCCCACATCGGAGAATTTTAGCTCGGGGGCGGACTGGAAGTTCCAAAGCATCAAGAAAACGCTCTTGAAGAGATTCATAACTATCTTGTGGATGCGGAAGTAATATTCCACGAGTAAGAATGGTTTCGCTGAGCTTCTCTTGTAAAAGATAATATGCCTCACGAATGCTGTAAAGATTGGCGGGAAGTTCTGGAGCAAGTATAGCTTTGGCGTATTGCCATTGCAATGGAAGAACGGTAACATGAAGGAGTACAAGAGAGGATTCTTCTCTAGTTTTCTTGAACCGAGTTGGCGTACGACTTTTGGAGTATTGAGAACCAGTTGGAGTGCCAAGACGAGAAACCGTGGGATTTTGTTGTCGTTTTACTGAATAAGGGGTGGAAAAGAGTGAAGGGGCTGGTGAATACATTTGCATCGCCCTGATATCTGACGGTGTACGAAATGGATGACGCGGTACTTTTCTCGGGCTGCATGACGAGTCCATTGCTCTTGGTGCAGACGTGCGAGAATGAGAACTACCGCTAGGAATTCTTGAGATGATAGATTCTGTTGCAGCTTCTTCACCAACAACCGGTGAATTGAGCTCAACCAATTGGTGAGCTTCTTCACTCAAATCGAGATGTCGACTTGATTGCCATGAGTGCCGATTGCTTATGTTCACTTTGCTGGGTTCTTCCTCCGCGGAACCTATTGACAATCGAGGACTCTTGTCGGAACCATCAGTGAAAACATCGTCTTCGACATCTCCATAGCGTGAGCTGCTATCTCTTCTTTCCATATCATAATCCCCACGTTCCGTTTCGGTATCGGTACTAGAAAGATCGTGGTGAAGAATACTGTCCTCGTCCTCCGTTTGTTCTTCGTCTTCCATCGTATCGTTTGCGATATCATATATCAATTCCGTTCCACCTTGCCCGTTGTATGAATTTCTTTCGGAACTCTCGTCGGTTCCCGCGCTCGAGAGAGAATCATCATGATCTTCTGGTTCATAACTATCCGCCGTTTGTGTGCTAAGGATTAAGTCGTTGTAGTCGTTCGTGGCCGTACTCCTGGCGGGATCCTTTTTTTCAATGCCCTCCACAACCTTTCGCGCTGCATTCTTGATTTCCGCATCGATTCGCCGCATCTGTAGTTCCCTTGCCTCTGCTCGTTTGCGCTTCTCCTCTCTTGCGTGTTTGCAGTCTTCGCAGTCATCATGTTCGTTGTGTTTTGTTTCTGTGCCTGCGAGTATCGAATCGTCCTCTTGTAACTCTGGTAACGCTTGTTCCAATATTGAATCTCCTTCAATCTCAGATCCTTCCATCTCAAGACTCTCTTCTGCAGTTCTTTGTGGATCCTCCACCTGAGACACTACATCACCAATGTCTTCCCCCTCACTTGTCGCATTCTCCCCATCTACTTCCTTGGTATCTTTATCTTCAACCATATCATTCAGAGAATTGGAATCTTCATGAAAATTAAAATCCGATTGTCGACGAGAACTTGATTGCGACATTTGACCTCGACTTTTCAATATAAACCCGTTAAGTATACCCGTTTATAGCGATGATCGGGAAGTAAATATTGACGGATCTGTGAAACAGCTCATGCAGCAACCCGTCGATTAATTTTGATGATTGGTACGAGGATGAAATTGGAGGGCTTGACAACAAGTGTACGGAGTGACTTTACAAGAATCTCATTAGTTAACTAGTTAACTAACATGCAATGCAGAAAAGATAGGAAGCATATCTGTCAACAATGAATCATTTGCAACCAGTGGAAGAGATCTGATGAAATGGAAGAGTAAATGTTGAGATTGTTGGGTTGTCGTGGTAACCATGTAAATATTTGTAGGGGACCAGGGGGACGGATCTTTTAGCTCTTACCCTTCTTAGAAGTGTCAAACCAAAAGGTGGAAGGAATTGAGGGGAAATCCAACGACGAACAAATCAATTGAATATAAAATGGTAATGAGGCAGGGGTGAATTGTTTCCGGACTCTTTTTCGGGCTGGATTGAGAATCATCTACCAAACTTTGGAGAATGTCGGTGAGTGTCAAAAAGTCAATGTCAATAGGTAGTTCACGATGCTTCATTTTGGCGTGCCTTTGGACGTTTTGTCGGTTAAAAGAGCTCAAAGGACCACCAATTGAACATTGCTAGAAAGTCGACCTGCACCGAAGTGGGTGAATTGTAAACATTGTTCTTCATGGTATTCTTGGAGTACTCTGACTCTAAATTTATCCCTCCTTGCTTCTTGGATGAAGCAGAAGACGAGAGGAAAGAAAATGAGAAGCCAATTTCACGCCCCCTTCATCATCTTCCGAATAATTGGCGTAACCGATGATATATAAGATGCCAGCTTGTTGAAGATTCAACCAGCGGTAGAACCCCGAAAGTGTGCTCGTATTGCTTCGTCCGCTTCTTAACACTTCTTCTTTCTTAGCACTTACGCTTCACTTATCTTGGTCTGGGGGATTTTCTATCTGACCGACTATGTGGGGGGATTTCAGGGACCAAGAGCTGATCTCTACTTCTGTTCCTGAATGAAGTCTTGGGTGTCGTCGACTAAACTTACGATGCCCTCATCTCTTTTTCTTTTGATATCGTAACACAAATACTCGATAATATCGAGGCCGTTACCGTTGCCGTTACCGTTACCGTTACTTCAAATGTCGTACTGCATATTCGAGTAAATAATATCCAGCCAAGATCCGAGCCGATGGAAACGGGCCAGTAACGAGACATGGCATTTTAACTTGCTCGTCGTACAAAATTCCGGCTAATAAGTCGTGTAACATAAGGCCTCTAGGTACTATATCATGTTGAGGCTCGCCGTCGCTACAAATATCACGATATAAAGTGTAACATTATTTGAAAAGCTTCATGTTTTAAAATTCTTGAATCCATGCACAAGAATAATTCCTTGCCAACCACGTCATGATACCTTTGTTAGTTTCAGGGGTCAACTAGTCTTATCTTTCCTTCATGCACTGCCCTCCCAAACCAAGGTCTTAGAGTCCAGAAGGTGGAAATTGGAAGTTTAAACTATCATTTCCAAGCTTATTTGTCTCTAAGCTCTATTCTAGCCCCAGTCTAATACTTGAAAATCTGGCGGGGTGAATTATTTACTTGGAATAATGGAGGGGCATCCGAGTTTCAAAAATCGAATTTCTCGTAATCTTACGAGAATTCCATCTTTGGGATTCATTATTTATTCTCGTAGATTCCCTTGCATCTTTCTTAAACTTTCTTTAATTCCTATACACCTATATTCTTTTTCTACAACGAGTACATAATTTTGGTTATCCATCAAATCCAAGATCAGTCTCTTCAAAATCCGTCAATATGGGGGACATTAATGAAGAAAGTAAGCAACCTCTCAATTCCTCAACCACTCCAACAATCCGATGTCAAAGAAGCATACCTAACATCAATAGGAAAACCTACTCCGGAGAACATGACCATGCTCCAAGCCTTTGAATGGTATGTTCCAGACGATCATAAGCATTGGCAAAGACTCCACGATGCAATCCCTTCTCTCAAAGCTACCGGTATCGATAACATGTGGATCCCACCCGGATGCAAAGCTTCTTCTCAATCTGGAAATGGTTATGATGTGTATGATTTGTATGATTTGGGAGAATTCGAACAAAAGGGAGGAAAGGGTACGAAATGGGGTAACAAGGAAGAGTTGGTAAAAATGGTGAAGAAAGCCAATGAAGTTGGGGTAGGAATTTATTGGGATGCTGGTAATACCCCCTCAAAACAATATACTTCTAAGAAGGAAAAAAGCTAACATTACCTCCTTCCTCAAGTCCTCAATCACAAAGCAGCAGCAGACCATAAAGAGAAGTGTCTTGCCCAGGAAGTCGATGAGGAAGATCGCACAAAGAACATCTCAGACCCGTATGAAATCGAAGGCTGGCTCGGTTTTGACTTCCCAGGCCGTGGCGATAAATACTCGAAACAAAAGTACCATTGGTATCACTTTTCTGGCACAGATTACAACGACGCAAACCA
Source organism: Botrytis tulipae (assembly GCA_004786125.1). Taxonomy (NCBI): domain Eukaryota; kingdom Fungi; phylum Ascomycota; class Leotiomycetes; order Helotiales; family Sclerotiniaceae; genus Botrytis; species Botrytis tulipae. The sequence goes on from PQXH01000046.1 coordinate 79,789, forward strand.
AAAAACTGCAATCTACAAGATTCTCGGAGATAAAACAAAAGATTGGGCAGATGACGGCGATGTTGATTCCGAAAAGGGTAATTATGATTACCTCATGTTCGCAGATCTAGACTACGACCATCCAGAAGTGGAAAAAGATGTATTGAATTGGGGAGGATGGCTTGGAGATCAAATCACACTAAAGGGAGTGAGATTCGATGCAGTCAAACATTTCAGTGAGGATTTTCTGAGAAAATTCATTACTCTTATGAATGATAAATACGGCCAAGGATGGTTCTTTGTGGGAGAGTTTTGGAAGGATAGTTTGGATGATATGAACAAATATTTGGACCGCATGGGCAGAAAGTTTAGTCTTTTTGATGCACCATTGGTTTATAACTTCAGCAAATTGAGTAAGACAGAAGGAGGAGACTTAAGAGGTGTTTTTGATGATACCTTGGTTCAGACTGCACCAGTCAATGCTGTTGTAAGTCATTCTTTTCTTTTCCTTTCCTCCGAAGTCTCTATTGCTTTTACCTATCTTTCTCTCAAACACGCAAAACTAACAAGTATCTAGACACTGGTCATGAATCACGATACCCAACCTTACCAGGCCCTCGAAGCCCCTATAGAACCTTTCTTCAAACCCCTCGCTTATGCTCTCATCCTCCTCCGTTTTGATGGCTACCCCTGCATCTTCTACGGTGATCTTTACGGCATAAAAGGCGAACATCCCTTCCCTCCATCGTGCGGTGGTGCACTCCCAAATCTCGCTCTAGCCAGAAAACTTTACGCATATGGAGAACAAAAAGATTACTTCGATTACGCAACCTGTATCGGCTGGGTGAGATATGGGACTTGGGATCGACCATTCGGTTGCGCGGTAGTATTGAGTAATGCGGGACCAGGAGAAAAGAGAATGTTTGTAGGAGAAATGCATGCGGGAGAGAAATGGACCGATGTTTTGGGATGGGAACAAGGAGAGGTAGAGATTGGAGAGGATGGATGGGGAGTTTTTAAGTGTCCGGGAACAAGTGTCAGTGTATGGGTTAATGCTGAAGCGGAGGGGAGAGATAGGTTTGGAAAGTTTGATGATGATATCTACAAGGAGTAGAGAGGTAGATGGATAGATTGGGTGGGCAAATGGACCGATTGATGCAGGGCATTTTGGTGTTTGAAGGATGTTTTACGGGATTTTGGCGTAGGTGGTTAGATGATGGGTATGCGTTAGAGGGATACACACGATACACAAGATAGACAGGATAAACAATTAAGTGAATGATTTCCTGCGCAAATGTCTAGCTCATCATCCCAGATTTAATTTTTGTACTTCCTCTCTATCTCTTCGGTCAAGTGACCAACTTCTTTTCTTATATTCTGTTCACGCTCGTCAATTCCACCATTTGATTGGGTGTTTTCTAAGCGTTTTGATTATATATACTGCAGACTCCGGCAATAAGATTAAGGGGAAGTGATTTTCCCCATCAATCTAAATAACATAAGAAAAAGAAAGGAATGATCCGATGGATAAAAGTTCTTGATAAAGTGATGTAAATGTTAGATAGTTTCCACTTTGGCTATACAAGATCGAGTGATGGTAACAGTACATCTTCGTTTTTCTCCGATATAGAGGATCTGCAAGGCGGGGTATTTGGAGGTATCTTACTGAGTATGGTATGCTGAAGCTAAGATGAAGAATTTTGGAGAGGATATGATGTTTTGCTTTTCTTTCGTGGGGGGGCGTGGTGGTGGTGGATGAGGCTGGCACGGCTGCTTGTCGTTCTTGTAGGCACTTTAGATAAAGAGGATGATTATTTACGGCGGGACTCTGGGGACACGTAACGCGAAGGTTAATTTATGATCAAGATTGGAAGAAAATCTGATTCTATATATATAGTTGGTAAGTTCACTATCGGAACAAAGTGCAATACACCAAGAACTCCAAAAGTAGTGACAACCAAAATGGAAAGAGAAATTAGTACGGAGCTCGCAAAAGATAGCATATTCAAATCAAATTAGCCGATACTCCAACAGATTATGTCTATATTCGTGTATCCAACTCAAACTTCTTCGTCGCGTCTTTCATTCGAGAGAGCGAGGTAGCTAGATGCACATCTGTAATTGGCGGGATCTTCCTATTTGCACTGGTATCTCTTTCGGCTTCTCGTTCCTCATTCATCCTGTTAACTATTCTTCTCGAATATTTCGGCTCCGTGATCACTTTTTCTTGCTCACTCTGGCATCTAGTTCCTCCCGCCCGGATATCTCTTAGGCCACTTCTCCAAGTCAATTTTCCGTGGCTCTAATTCTGCTTTGAATCCTTTGAATCGGTAATTCCTGGCATCCTCCCACCTGATCCCCTCTCTGTCCGCTATCTCAACAAACTCCTCACAATCCATCTCACTGACAATCGCCTGATCCGGTATCCATTCCTCTACCAACCAATGAGTATCTGTCACAAAACTCACTCCATCCACATATAGATGATCCTTGTCCCCATTCTTCCTAGAAATCTTCCCTCCTGGGGCATTCACAAACTCATTAAAATATAAATCTGTACTTTGTGCTTTGATGCCCAATTGTCCAAGTCGATTCAGCGAGATGACAAATATACGAATTTCCGCTTCTTCCTCTTCCTGCCACGCGGGTAATCTCATAAGTCGTGCAATAGATGTGGACACGGATATGTAGGGACTGGGAACCTCGTCGCCATTACAATGGGATTGGAATGCTCGGCCGTCTTTTTTCCTTTCGTTTGTTACGCCGGAAGTGTAGAGACTATCTATCCAGTCTGAGCAACGGAATCCGTAGGAGCGAGAATAAGTAGATTTGGATGTTGCAGTTTGCAGGCGGTATAAGAGGGTGTCGGTATTGGTATTTCTGATTTGAGGGGTGCGGGGAAGAGAGAGGGTGAGTAGATGCGTGATTAGAGCCTCGAGCTCTGATTTGGCGGTGGCAAGCTCGTTTTCGGGAACTTGATTAAGATGATGAGTGGGGATTGTGGGTTCGTTGGGGTGGTCGGATCGGTTGGAAAGAGGGGGTGTAGCGCGGATTATAGGAACACCAGTGAGGTGGGATATCAAATGAGAATTCCATTTTCGGTAGAATTGGAGGGTATGATAGTGTGTGCGTAGGTCTTCGGATTTGAGATTTGAATCCTGATTGTGGAGATGAGGGGCGGTACGGGTGGCTTCTACATCCTCGTGATTGCGGGCGAGAATGGGATTTTCGGAAGATGTGGTAGTGATGGGTATTGATTGATTTGAGGGTGCTGGTCTGGGAGAAGTAATTTTGATGTGAGATGTGCGGGGTGCATGGGGTGTGCATGTTCCTTGGTCGGTAGATAACCTGAGATTGTTGAAAGAAAATTTTAGGGGTGGTTCAGCAGGAGTTACTGACGGAGTGACCGAATTTTTCGCAGCTGTTGGAAGAAAATCAAAAGCTGGTACTTGAGTGGAAGTTTGGACTGGTTTAGTGGGTGTTGATGTAGAAGTTGATGGGACATAGCTCTCGTTTCTGAAAGACTGATTGTTGCTCGATGAAGCGAATCCAAATAATGGTCTTGAGTGTGCATTTGGCGTTGGAGAATGCACGGAAGTTTTCCCGAACAGTGAGCCAGATAGGGTAGTAGGGTTAGGAGAGAAAGAAAAAGCAGGACGAGAAGAAGAGCCATTATTACTTGATGTATGTGTTGAAGTGGATGATGTACCAAAGTTAGATCGGAATAGATTTGATTCAGATGTGTTGTTTAACGAGGATCCAAACAGGGGAGAGGAAAATGCTGAGAATTGAGGTCTAGTAGGTGTTTCCATGGAGGTGAAATTTTCATTAGAAAGTGGAGTTGGAGGTTGAAATCCAATACTCGATACGAATCCATCGGTACTGGAGGTTTGGGGAGGTGTTGCGGCGACCTTGTTACTATTGTCATAATTTCTGGTCGCAAAATTAGCTAGCAGAGTAGCAAAATCGATTTCTGAGTTCGTTGTCATTTTGATGTTCAGGTTGATATTTGACTGGTTTCAACTGGATACTATGTGGAGACGAAGATGAATACTCTGAAGACTTTGATGTTTTTTACTCATCTAGGGATTTGAGTAGAAGTACCATGATATATCAATCCAAAATAAATTCTTAAGAGTGATTGACGCCAACAGGCATCCAATTATAAATCTTCCAATTGCGCTACACAGCTTTATAAACACGGCTGACTACCACTCTGAGAATTCATAGCAATGCAATGTTAGGCGCACTGTCCTGGGATATCATTTGAAAGCCTCGCCATGCATTATCAAAATGTAAGATACACGGGTAGGTTCTCAAATCAATTGCATTCAATATCATTCAGAAACAAGCTGCAGGTCTCGAGGTAGGTCGGCTATGCGAAGTGGGCTGCTACCAAAAAAGCCGACAACGAATTGTGGAATTGAGCATTCAACGCCAATGAAACAAATCCAACTCGACCGCAAGATTTATTGCACACTCCTCCAGCAAAAGTTAAGACCTCGAAACCAAGAAATCAAAATTCGGAAAATTATCTGTCTGCCTAAAATGCGGCACGAACAGCACCAAGCCACTCAAGCCGGATGATGTGCGGGAACGATATGTAACCGCTCGTGGCTTATTGCTGACGGGTTGACGTTTCATATTTGAGCGGGAGGAGATGGAAAATATACGTGGGGATGCATTTGAAGTAACCCGGATACACTTTAGGATCTCCACACACTTTGTTTTGACATAGTGAAGTAGACAGCTGGATAATTTTCGCTTATTCTTATACAGTTCAGAGAATGATATCGGGTACACTGAATATCATTTATCAACAGATAGATCCAGGACTGGAAATATTTGCGCTTACGTCCGCAGTAGCAGAGACAGGATGAACTCTTTCCATTGCAATCTGGAGCCGGCGTCGGGGTATTAGGAACGATTTGATCGTTTGGATCAGTGCCGTCAATTCGGCCGGGGATATAACAGCACCAGTAACATAGTGTTTGATTGCGACAAATGGCTCTTGTTGCAGTCCATGGCATTTTGACGGATTTTCTCCTACCACGGCGCCAAAAAGGAGGTATCCTCGGTGATGCGATGTGTGTGAGTTTTGATATGAGAAAATCTGAAGTACATTGTGCTAATATGCCTGGGGGCCATCAAAGACTTGATCATCTTGAAAGAGTTGAAGCTATATGGACAATCTCGAAAATGGACGAAAGAAGGAGGTTTCTAAATAAAGGTGACGGAATGAGCATTGTAAGAGAAATCCATGAGAGCCTCGAAAAAATGTGTCCTTAACTTCAAACCCTCAATTGGATTCCAGAATCTTTGAGAAAATGATGAAAGACCAAGATTCGCTTCTTTAACTATGGCAAAGATCCTTTTCCAAGCATGGAACTTCGCGGCGTCAAAATCTCATACTTTATCGTTACGATGAGATGTTAAAATAAGCTTAGTTGACGTATTCGGCTTTCCACAACCAGCGACAAACAATTTATCTGGGCCATTGTATCTGGAATCACTTGATAGAAGCCTCTTTGACAGTTTCAAACGATGCATTCTCGAGGATATAATGAACATTCTCCGTGCGGAAATTTTCGACCCCCTCACAAGATCAACATACTCCTTTCCAATTGACTCGAAGGGCGTGATATCTTTGGTAAACAAACCTCCCTTCATACAAATATACTCTACATCCACCCACTCGAACAAACCCTTCTATCCGCCTTCCTCACACCAAGCCTCCAAAACCAACATACTCGAGGAACCTCTCAAAACTCTCCCCATTCACTCGACTACGTTCTATCACTCGTCCCATTTTGCCTCGAACGCCTATATCATCTATACCGTCGCGCAACCATCTTTAAATCATCTAATATCATTTCAGATTCACTAGAATCAGCTTTTTAGGTAACTCAAGCTCGAGCTTGCTGGTTGTTCGGATAAAAATCGTCCAGGTGAGGAATCACCAAAATGTGAAATGAAGCCTTTATCTTTGGCTGAAACAATTAAGAAACAAAAGTGGAGTGAGGTACGAATATCAATGAAATTACTCCTTATAAAAGCTAAGTTTAGTAATTTATAGGGGGAATAGAGGAAGCTTTTCCGCGCTTTTACTGTATCAATTACAACTTTGTTACTCATTCCGAGTATAACCCATTTTCCAATCCAAGAAATCAGATTGCCAGCAATCCAATCTACTGAAAGGACCAGATTGGATGTATATATATGTATATATATTTGAAGATGAAATGCAACACAATGGGATGGATGTAATTCGAGATGAAATTGAAAAATGCTAACATTGGGTATCATATAATGTCGTCTTCTCTCCACCCCTGTTCTTTCCTCGTCTTTTCCCCATTCTCGCCTCCCATATCCTCTATCAACCTATCGTCCAGCAACAGGTCCCCAATAAACACTACTAGCACTATTCGTGAATCTGAATTCCTGCACCACTCGAATCTGACCCTCTTCCACCTCCTCCCCTTCGCCATCTTTCCTCTCATCTCTACTCCAATTCCAGCGATTATGATTTCCATAGCCCGCCTGGATCGTCGTTCTCATATTACTCTTTTCCTTCTTCGGTACTAAATCTAATCGCTGTTGTAATTCCGATATCTGCAATTCTTCTTTCGAGCTCCCATGGCCGTTAGGAGTAGATGTGTGCGGACGAGACTGGAAATAATTTCCTCTCTCATCTTCACTCGGCGCCGGACTATTACATCCCATGTAGGATCTCCGCAGCGCAGCTTTCGGAACCATAACAACCTCATCATCATCCCATTCCCCAGGTCCCATCTCTTTGATCTTAGGGATTAAAGATTGTTTTCTCCCTCTCGATCGTGATCTTTCGTGATTCAATCTTAGTTCGCCCAACTCGACTTCCTCCTCTCGAAAAGGCGAAGTTCCTGTATGCGATAAGATTTTCGTGGATTGATCACGGACTTGTTGGGAGAAGCGTTTGATTATTGGAGCGACAATTGGAAGGTTGGTGACTAGGACTGCGAGAAATGATTCGCGAAGGGACCATTGTCCGCTTGATGTGGCTGTGCCTAAAGTCTTGAGATGGGTTAGTCTTTGGATGGATGTGGGAGGGGAAGAAAGTTGGTGAAATGAGAGTGGATAGTTACGTCGGAGCCAGAACTTACGTTCAAGATGAAAACACAACGTAGGATTCCGAAGACGGTGACAAGAAATCCTCCACTGTAAAGGACGAGAAGAAAGAGCTTTTGATATGGTAACATTCCCTGGGTACCAAGAATTGTCTGTAACATGTCAGCTATGGTTTAAGAGGAATGATGTAAGGCTAGGCTGTTTAAACGTACAGGTAGAGGTATAGCCATAATATACATATGTGTTACTGTATTGATAGACATGATGAAAGCCATTTGAAAGACGGAGTTGCCAGCATAACAGAAATCTGTGGTTTGTCATTAGAAAGGTCTCCAAACAGGCTTGATGCCAGTTACTCACTTCCTGGATCTGGATAAATTTGCCATTGCTTCTTCAATGGCATGCATTTACAAAATACTACCAGAATGGCTGATAGATATGTGACACCCAACACCACATATCCTATAGTGATACGTTTCAATGACCTTTTTTCAGCAGCTGAACTATGATTCAATGTTAGTCATTATACAATACCGAGATCAAGAGCTACCCTTACATCAAACGAGCATAGTAGGTGATCCAACAAGCTTTTAGTAACCACATCAACGTAATATAGGTAACCCAATTCCCAATATGAGTTTTGGCCCCATTAACTCGATACAACCATTCTAAAGAATTAGGGTCAAGATTCTGACGCTCTAACTCAGTCATTCCACCATTCGAATAACCTAACCAGCGAGCCACGAGGTAGTATGATGAGGTTGCTTCAGCTGTATATGCGAACTATCACGGCACATCAGAATCATATCCCAAACAAATTGCATCAAAGCGCGACGAACCACAACGGCAAACATTAAACCATCATCCAACTTTAATTGTCTCCATCCCAGATTCGAGATTCGTGCAGAAATTCTCACTGCAATGAATATGACGGCTATGGCCCAAGATGTCCATGCCTCCACGACGAGATTTGTACAGCTCATATCATCCGGACAGTCTCAAATCCAATGGCCAGGTTTTTGCAGGTCGTTGACTACGTAGCACCAATACATCGAATATGTCACTACCAACCAAGCTTTAAGCCAGCTTGAGCACAATGGGGTAATGTGCAACGGCGGAAAGTTGTGTATATTTGGAAGTCAAAGAGTACAATTAAAGAGAGTCATGAACAGGTGGAGTATAAGTTCTGGGGTTCGTTGAAGTAAAATGCAAATTTCATGTAGATGCTAATTTCAGATTTCCATCCTTAAAACAATATCAATGGTATATGATCGATGAAGCCTCGTTTCATTCAATCATTTTTGGTGAAAATTGCCACCATTAGACATGGACATTGCTGGTCAATCGGAAAGTTGCCTGACCTTGTACCTCCACGAATCGATAGATTTGGCGAGGATCTACTCTTAAAATGGGTCGTATAAATCATTGGGGCACGATACTTGTGGCTGCCAGCAAATATCGCCTTGTTTTCCCTCTACTCCGTAGAACCTTTTGAAAATGGGTCCGAAGGAAGATTTGATAATGTTACTTGATTATGACTGGGTGTGGTGTGTATGTATTGTGGCTCGTGCTATTGAGATATATTGGATACACCATACCAAAGATCATGGTACATAGTTTGTGGAGAGCTGTCATCTGTAAAAATCCACTTAGATTTTAACATGCACCCATGAAATGGGAATAGCTTCAGATGAAATCGACGAGACCCACTTGTCATCTTCCGAAACCGAGGCAATTCTCCGTACCTAGTCTCTTTTTGGAGATCAGATGAATGATTGGGTCCTGTATGTTGAGCCATGAAAGATTAAAACAAACCAATGAGAACCCACAATAGAGGTTCGAATAATTGTATCAAGGTCAGAACCGTGAGGGAACACCCATCTTTTCATGAATGCAGCTGAATAGAACCAATGATTCCAGCGATGTGTAAAGAACAAGGGACGGAACATTTAAATGAGGGCACCTGTTCGTGAATAGTAATCACTATCTTCCCGTCCGATGTGTCCAGTAACTGCCCTTGAAAGATACCAACTCCGTGCAACTGTCATATATGAAGGCGGGTCTCCAGGTACCATCGTGAGCTTCGAAGCCTTTGGTAGCTCATACCCACGATCCTAAGATGGCCTGACCTATCATAGAACGAAGAACTACTTTCATAGGGCTTGATGAACCGATCATGTAGATTGACCATCCTAGGAACTCCAATCTTATTCGCAATCCTAACCAGATTTGAACAAACCGTTAAGCTGGAAGCAAACATTTGAAACTCCTTTAATTCTGGCTGGGAGTCAAAGGTAACGAATGATCTAATGAACTCGTCATTCTCGAAAGATTTTATATTAACAGTTCGTTCCCGTCGTTCAGAACATGTGGAGTTAAAGGACTCAAACAAAAGTAAAAGTAGAGTATGCCGTAAATCAGGGTTCGGGCGGCTACACCGAACAAGAAGAGTTTAGGTCTGGATTTTCCTTATTTCCTTCATTCAAATTTTGTGCCGTGGTGGGTCGTATCAAGAATGGCATTCCCGTTTGGTTCCATGGTAATATGTAAGACGACATATTGACGATGAGTCGAGATTTTAAATGCTTCCCATTCCCATTCCCATTCAATCCATTTTCTCTCGTTGAGACAGGAAAAGGTCGAAAATGATCCCCTTTCTGTCTGTTGCCGTGCCGTTTGAATGGGTTGAGAACGGATTATTGGACTGATAAGAATTTTGGTGATAAGAGATTGTATGATACGCCTGCACCATTCAGCCTGGCACCTGACTTTCACCTGACTTTCACATGATTTTCACATGATTCCTATTATCTTCATCCTCGTTGCATATCTCATTTGATGATGAGCCAAGATCTTTGAAATCTCTTGTCTCTTGGAAGCAGTAAAACAAGTCAATCAGTCCGAGACAATTGCATCATGTGATCGACTCCGATTCGCATACGTACGATGCATCTCTAGTGTCGGTGGAAAAAATGGGATGAAACATCTGAATTCAATATTCGTTGACACAATGTAGGACCAACACCTCACTGTCGCCAGAAGAAGTCCCTTGGATTCCTGTCCTCTTTCATCACAGAAGAGAGATTCAAAAATACACGTCGAAATAAATATCCGGTTTCGAAACTTTAATTCTCGAGTGGGAATGCGCGGTGAATAGGTATATGCTTGTTTGTACAAGACGCACGACGGCGGTGAAGATATCCTTCCACATGTATCTCTCTCATACGTAGGTATCTATCTCGCTTTGCTTTAATCATTCATATCACTTCATTTCCTCCTGAATAGTATCTCCTTTTTAAGTTTCTTTATCGTCAAAGTATATCGATAAATTTTCCATCGCGCCCCTAGAGAAAAATTTAACTTTAATTTCATCATAAGGCTGGAAACACTAGAAAAATTAGAATTTTCTAGCTTCTCGACTCGATTCATTGCGCAAAGACGTCACAATACCCCTCCATGACTCGAGTGCAAGTAGGAGACTCGAGATAATTTTGCGGAGGAAAGTTTTTTGTGTTGTGGTTTGTTTACAGGGGCGTATTTTCGTGTTTGAAATTTTGTTGTTTTCATCATACTCACTTGAACATTCTTTTGATTCTACTTCGATTTACTAGAATAGAGTTTGGATGGTAGCAGGAACACAGCCATTTCGATTCATGTTCAACAAGGAAAGGAGAAAAACAGTCACGATGGCAATCATAAAGTCAATCACGACACCAAAATCATGGTTCCCATCAAGGGCATCAAAAGCATCAAAAACATCAAAAGCATCAAAAGCATCAAAAACATCGGAAACACCAGAAACATCAGAAACACCAACGCCATCTCCCTGGAAATTCCATCAATTCACTCTCCTTCCCCTCGAACTCCAACGCAAGATCTGGCGTTCCCTGTTCCCCTCCTCCCGAACCGTCCCCCTCTCCTTCAACATCACTCCCCTCCAAGCTCACTCCACCCCACCCCCCATCACCCTCTCTATCTGTTCTGAATCACGTTCCGAGACACTCTTATACTATACTCTCCTTTACCGTTCGGAATTTCCAGGATCCCGTGGCAAACTTGGTGGCAATTGCGGGTTTCTCCTCAGTAAATACATGAGACAGCCTATTTGTGTAAATCCCCTCATGGACACCATTTCCTTCTTCGCCGGGGATCTATGCGGGGAGAACCTCAAAGGCCGAAAACGCTTCGTCGAGTGGATGGCATTTTTGAACTCGGTGGATAAGAGGATTTTGGAGCGAGTCACTACGGTGGAGTTGGAGGGCCTGGATTGGGAAAATACGATGTATGTACATCTGAAGTTCCAGGAAGGATTGAGATGTAAGGAAGTGGTGGAGGAGTATGAGGGGCAGGGAGGAGCGGAGAGCTGGGAGCAATTGAATTATGGGGGTTTGTTGACGCTGGAGGGATTGCGGGAAATTAGGTGTAGGTATTCTCATTCGGAGTATATGGGGAATTTCGAGGAACAGTTGAGAGTTTTCTTGGGGTTTCATAAACAGGTTTGGGATGGAAAGATTCCCCTTGTGAAGAGGGTGTCTTGAGGGGTGACGAGTTGAGCTGATATCTGATGGTGTACGATTTGATTTATTGAAGGGTTACTAAATTTGGCATGTGAATATGGGTATAGTACGGCGTTTTGGATTGGAACTTGGGACTATCGACATCAAACCTTTAGATATACCATTTAGATTATAGAATAATCAGTATAGATTCCATTCCATATATGAATATATTTACATTTACATTTTGAAGATACCCGCATTTATGTTATTAAACCGATCTGTCAATGGCGAGCCTTGGAGCATCTACGGGCAACTCTGATCATTCCACATGTGTGAAACATCAACAGTTAGTAAGAGATAATTAAACGATGGTCAACATGAGACTAAAGCTGTATTTTCCGAACATTCCGAGCTTCCATAGATCGCACCAAAGATTGGATAACACTCTCAAAAGTACCTCACATTCAAAATGCACAGATGTAGCAAAAGATTAAGTAGCAAAACTTGTATTATCATTATTACTTTGCTTTAAAATATTCGTAACCATACTCGTGAATCGTCATAAACACCATTACTCCCATCTCCAATGCAATATCCATCTTCATCTTCATCGTCCCCTATTCCAAGCTTCCATTCTCAACCCCGTGCTTGCATTCTGGACTTCTTCAACCATCTACAATCCACAAACACTTCTGTCGACTTGGGTGTAAGTAGCATCGATTCTTCCGAGGGCAACTGCCTGTCCACCGGTCAAGGTATCAAGTGCTTGCTGTCCAATGTTGAATCCCGCAGCAGCGTGATCAATGGCAAGGACATTGATGCTTCTTCCTCCATAGCTCAATTGATAGCAGTTGCCACAGTTTGCATCGTTCCAGCCGGCGATGGTGGATGCACCACCGATGTTGGGGAAGTTCTTGAGGGAACCTTGGGTAGAGTAGCCCTTGGTGAGGAGTCCGTTGGCTCCGTCGGAGCAGGAAACTACGGCGAGAGAACGGCTGGCGTCATCGTAGCCGACATCGTAGGAGACGGTGATGGCTGTTGCGCTAACGGCAAAGGTGAGGAGGGTAGCGAGAGTTGGGAATTGCATTTTGAGTTTGGGTGTTTGAGGTGGTGATGTTTGTTTGTGGGGTAGAAGTTCTTGTAGATATCTGAGATACTTTGTAGTGATGTTGTAGATGTTGATGTTGATAATGATCTTCCACCACAGCGCACATCATGTCTTATATACCTTCTACGCCTCAAAAGCCCCTCACCCCAGCCTCACCTCCGCCCCAGTAATTCACCAGATAATTTTCCGTGCATGTCGCCTCCTGCCGCCCATCGAAACTCGTGATAGCGGGGTACCGACCAGTACCGCATTGCCTGCATTGTCAATTACGAGAAACATTCCATTACAACTAAATCAGATGATATCTATCAACACTATTCATAACCCCATCAGCAGAGTCTCCTCTCAGCAATACGAGAAGAACAGCGGTATATGCACGCTGTATGCAAGGCCGTGCGGGTACGAAGATCTTGGCATCGGAGAGGTATCGTGTACATCTTCCGGACGCCTCGATCTTATGCTTAATCCTCCGCATTTCCATCATTTTAGAGTGATAAATTTACATAAACCGAGTCTCATTCATTGATAAGGCGAGTACGAGATGATGGGGGCAGTGAGGGATGTATCCATACGGTTAACTACGTCAGATGCATGTGAATCTATAAATAGATAGCGAGTACCGTACCAGATGCCGATCTCCTCGTATTCCAACGATTGTTCCATAGATTTCTATGTTTGCCAATACTTGCCAAGCTCACTTGCCTTGAATACTCACAGTTGAAGAATAACAAGTTCCGCTTTTTGCGATGCCGAATGATCTTATGTGGTGAGAGTGTTGTGTTGTGTTGTGTGAGGAGTGGTGTGAGTGAGTTGTCAGATGAAGTGGTGGTGGATGGGGATCTCGGGAGTCAGGGAAGTGAAGTGGCACGAGCGGCTTTGATTTTGGTGGCTGGAAACTTCCCCGCAATTTTTGTTTGTTCGACAACAACACCACATTAACACCACATTTAGATGTGAGAAGATGCGAAGTATCATTCCTGTCGACAACATCGAAGTTAATGTATGGTATTGGAATAACTTCGGAAATCTTAGTCGAGTGGGAAGATTCAACTGTCAGAACGTGAGGTCTCAATGATGAGCTAGCTCTTGTCTCATGGCTGCCTTTGCAAATTCTCCTCCCTTCAATGTTTGCTCCTGTCGATTCTTTGATGGTCGTTTTGATTCAAAAATGGGGGGTGTCTAGTGACCGGTGCACTAATGCATATACTAGAACTTCACTGTTTGCTTTTGTTGTAAACATTAACTTCCTCTTCCTCCGCCAAGTTTCAAAATGTCACTATTCGAGGATGAAAGATTTCCTACAGCGTAATCTTTCTTTCCTATGTCAGCTCTGATCACTCATGGGTGTACTGTCAGCAGAGTTGTGTAGGTAGGTATTTACACATTCTTGAAGAGATGAACACAGATGACAAAGCACAATTCACCACAGTGGATTTCGGCAATGTCGGACATTGATTCACAGAGGGGCCAGCTCTTCACAAACAAATTCATAAACTGTTTACATTATTTGCATGGAGATCCCAGTCACAACAACAATTATCAGATACAATCGAGGCTGGAAGTCTAATAACATGTAAGGCCATAACAAGTATATCCTTTATTTTCTACAAACTTCTTCGATACTCCAATATTTACTATTCCATCACCACAGTCTTGATATTGACAAGAATAATCTGCTCTTGTACTAAGATCTCCAGAACCCCGGCACACTGGACCGAAGCATAAGCTAGGGAGATGCTCGAGACTGATGCACTACCAGTCTGCCTTTGGAAACCATCTACAGTATCTCGCGCAAGGACAAAGATTGATGAGGAGACCCACGTTATGGGAGCTCGTACCGATAAGATTTGTATCAGCAAGCAAGAATACTCGATGAAATATGGGCTACAGGGTGGGTAGATCTTGATTGCCGGTGACAAAACAGTGGGGCGTCGAGATGAAGGAAATTCCTGTCGAAGACCAAATTTAGTGACTTCTCGGCGCAATCTAGGACCTCGGGATGTCGATTTCGAGCATGACTAAAACAAAACTACGAACGCTGGAAGACTTTCTCAATGCCGAAGCAAACTATCAGTCCATTGGTCTCGTGTACTCTGAAATAGTCATACAAAGCAACCAAGAGTCACAAAAGAGGCACCCCCTTTTCCGGCTCGTCCCCTCCCTCAGATGCCAAAATTGCAAAAAGAAACATACAACAGTGGGGATTCGCTGGTGGTCACCCACCCAACTACTAATCCACCGATCTGAAGCTTGTGTATGGCAGAGCGGACGGGATGCCCAATTCTCTTCAGTCTATGGTCGTATGTGACAGTGAGCACGTTTTGTGGTATTATGTTGGGGGAAAGGATAAAGCAACACTTCAATGAAATTAAATTTGAATTATTATTCTGCACAAGACTAGCAACTACCTTCTGACAGCCCAACCAGCTCTGCTGAACAATATTGCGGAGTTGCTCTGGCTGGGTCTGTTCTCTAGGCTTGATCGGGCTACCTGCCAGCATGCCTTGATAGATTTCGCTATCCTCGGCAAGCGAGTTCAGGAAATCACTTCCTTCATCTTGAAGTGATTTCCCGAGTGGTCTATCTTGGCTGGAGTGCCTCTTGCCTGGGCACATTGCCTTGGTGGTAAGGCAGGGAAAGAGTAACAACCAGCAAATGCCGCCGCATTTGAAATGCCTGAAAGGATATCAGTGAAGAACACAGTGTCGTGGTTGAGTGTAGGAAAGGGCTCGATGGATAGTAATCGGCAGATGAAGTAGATGGTGTGGGCGCAAAGTTACCTGGCCTGACTCAAGCCACCGGCAACTTTGAATTCCCTTGAGTCCCATTGGCTTTCTTTACCGCACCAAGTTTTCGTTATGTTATCTTTTTTGAAGGAGACAACTTCTGGAAAATCTTTCAAGCTCCATTGGAACCTATCAAGGAAACGTTATTAAAGCAGTCTTGAGAGGGAAGAATCATACTAACATCATCTACCCTGTGATGGGATGGGACTTCTGGGCTGATCTGAGGGCATTTGGTAATGACTGGCTCTCCGACATGGGTCTAGACGAAAGGTTGATGAGAGGCAAAGCTGTCGATGCTCTATTCAAGGCCTGTGCTTTGTGGGAGACGTCCTCTTCCTCCGTTCCACCCTCTCCGCTTTGCTCATCCTCATCCGATGTGAGAAGTCCGGGATCGAGTGCAAGGCAGCAAAGCCACTGCATACCCTTTTTGAAGGGGCATATGAAGGCGTTGGGGCCCTTGGGTAGGGACATAGACAGGCAACAATTGTCTTAAAACAAAAGCGAAATCAGTACTTTATATTATGGATAGTAGAACTAAAATCCGGAGACTTACCAGGTAGCCACTGGAAACATTTTTATTATCTCTTCATGTACGGCCTGTCGGCGAACAGTATACAAGCTGGTCGGAGTGTGAGCTCCAAACTCTGCTCCGCACATAGAGTCTGATTCTCTTGTTAACTATCAGTCAATGAGAAGCCCAAAGATAGAACTTACCACAATTGCCCACGACTCTCTGCTAACAGCTTCTCAAACACTTCAACACGATGAGAAGAAGGAAAGCGCACGCCGAAGCGGCTATGGTTAACTGTGTTATATTGGCACTAATCGTCAACCTCCTACATATACACTATCAATAACAGGAACCCATACCCCATCTTCTATCACCAAAATATCTGCAAAGTAATATGTCAAACAACACAAATTCCACATCATCCACAAATCTGCCACCTTGCACTCTTCAGGTATCCAAGAACACCAGATCGAAACATCGTCATTCACTTTTGAACGACGTCCACCGTTCAATCACCCGCAGCCACACAGGCACTTCAAGTAAAGAAGAGCCTGCCTGCGCAGGCAGACAACTTAATATTTTTGAAGATCTGCTTGGGAGCAGATCTGACGATGGCAAATATATCAAATCTAATCTAACACATCTTGTGATCCGGCAAGTCCGGAAGTCAATGAATAAGCCTTGGTCTCACTCCCCTTGCAAGATGGGAATCTAGCTTGGAAGAGTGACACCAGGACTTACTCATTGACCTCTGGGCCAAGATCGCCCACGAAGGGTACTTCGTACTCGCAAGAGGGAAGCAGTCCTGGAACAATGACACCAGGACATACTCATTTACCTCTGGATCGAGGTCGTCATCTCCTGGGTATATTGTTAGGAATGCTAGGGCCTATACGTTTGCAGGGTGAGAAGTTTGGGATGGACTTACAGCGTTCTGACATCGAGGCCAGTGTGATGGGCGGGAGTTGACATATTGGAACTCTCCTTGCTCGTTGTGCGCCATGCATATCAACGGCAATACGCCTGAAGAGATTTTCGAGGCGATGAATATATTTTCATGATCTTAGGAAGGGAATCGGCGCGCGCCGGAAGCCACGAGTCGTTGTCGAAAGTAGTGAACCGCTATAAGTCATTTATGTCAGTGGTAATATGCTTGAAGATATGTTCGAAGTGTTGAATGTAGATCTTCATGATCTTAAAAAGTACATCAGAGGTTGACATGCTAGTTGCATACTGAAAGTTGGAATAGGATGACTTACATGACTTACTACCACCTGGGACTTGCGAATACAAAACCTCATTTTGCTTTGGAAGTTCGCGAGTGCTGAGACCTGCCGCGACCAATGGCCAGCGAGTTTCTGAGTGCTTTTTGCATAGCATTGTATCGACGGTTGTGCTGCTATTTGATGCTATAACATGCAAATCGAGCTGCCTTCATGATTCTCTCTGGTGTCGGTAGTGTCGAGCTTGAATTTGCTGGAGGAGGCGGATTGCTATATAACAGATTAGTTTCTGAGGATTGGAGAGATCTCGAGGCCATAAGCAAGCTATTATGGACTCTGGAATCTCAAAGAAAGCCATAGGTAGTTGTGGACTTACTTTGAATTGTATGCCGTATCATTAAATGGTATGAAGTCTAAGGACTTGATTCGATCTTCAATTATTGAAGTCCAAGAGAAAGTAACTTGGTGTCCCAATATTTGTAGATTTGACAAGTCATTTCTTGATTGTACCAATATATAAAGCAATAGTACTATCGAACGAGGAAAATAAGAGCAAAGTATAAGATTATATGCAAAAGTTTGGAAGTTGCAATGTTGTTGTCAAGATTATGGAAAGTTTGGAGAATAGAAGAGCTCTAGGACTTGAAAAGTCTACCCCAATCTCGAAACAAGACAAGAGTTCTTTGAAGGTCTTACTTCGGGTTTATATTTTCAATATTTGAGTTTTCAATATCACAATTCTCGAGCAGTTGTGTGAGCACCGACTATCGAAGCGAGGGCTTTGATATTTGTTGAACCTAGGCTCACTTCTAACAGGAGTTGTTATTTGTTTATTGATAAATTTATTATTGTTTCCATAGTATTCAATGAACATGAAATTCTGTTTGTAACATGAACCACGCAAAAACAACAGGTTACTGTCATGCTGATAGATGAACTGCAGTGAAGATTTACTGTCAAGGCAATAGACAAAGTGAGGTTCCTCATAACCCGTGAATTTAACTACCTGTATCAACATTTGATCTCTGAGTATACAATGGTTATCAGTAGTAACCTTCTCTGGATGGATAGTATGTTGATACAAAGTAGATTTTCCTGAGATTTCCAACTTGGGAATTCTTTGCCAATACATGTTTACTTTTCCTCGTCCATCAAAATAACTCTGTATCATAGAAATAAGTCAGTCCAGAACAGGCGGTACTCTATACGCAATTCTTTTTTTCTTTGAAAGTTACTTTGATGTAAGTATTTGGGGGAAGTCCACCTCATTACTATTTCTGATCTCAACACAAGGACAAATCAAACATACTATGTTCACGTAGAATTCTGATATGGGAAGTGATACATATCACAGGGCGCACACTTTCCATGCTTGAGCATTTATTTTTAATATTTTCCATCTGATATTTCTAAGGTCTCTATACTACTCGAGTATATTATCATATATAAGATTGAATCTTTCATATGTTCTTGCGAGAAATAAATTTTCATTTGACTTCCATGATTTTCTCCCAGTAAGCAGTCAGCAACGAGGAAGATAGTTCTCATGCGTTGCTCAGCCAGCCTCTCATATAACATAAAGACTTTCTAGCATATGCTGCTCGATTACTAGGTAGGCATGGCTTCTGATCTTATAAATAGTTCATCTTTCAGTTCATCATTTCATCACCATCTTTCAATTAATCATCCTGGTACTCACTTCTCATTTTTTCCTCCCTTGATGATATACCGTCTCCGGAGAACTTCCATGTCATCAGCTAGCAAACAAAATTCAAGGTATCACGACCCAATTATGAGATGTGGATAACATCAGACCTACTGAATCGCAAGCTAATGAATGGCGTAATGTTAAGCGAGTTGGTACCTGCATTAAGAGCCGCAAAATATCATGAATCTACATTCAATAGACACAATTCAGTAATGAAGATGACACTTCTATATTCAAAAATGTATGTCTTGTTACTAGGTAATGGTAATTGCAAGCTTCAACAATCTACCCGCTAAAGTCTTTTATCCTTCAGACGACAATTACCTCTCAACGCTCCTCGCTTAGAAACAACCACAATGTAGCTATGGGATGGCATCTCAAGATCTACAATATTCTTATTGACAATTCAACATTCACTCCATTCATCACTCCTCCAGCCCCTCATTAATCTGCTTATCCTCGGCATGACTGATCATAAAGCAAGATAAGAAGATGTAAACAAAGTGAATTCGACTCCGCCTCATGTCTACTTAAGCGTTCCCTAGGTGATAAATCCGCGCTCGGTCGCTTTTTCTTCACGAATAATTCCCAGCACTTCATGAGGTCCTATTGACTACCTCTCGAACCATTGTATGTCTCATTGCATATCTCACTGAGCGCATTCGAATATTTTTTTTTATTCCTCTGATCGCATTCGAATATTGTCCGACACTGATAATACTCTTCCCGACAACGTCCGAATCTTTTTGTCAGTCATCAACACGTTACACACCATATAATCTCTCACATAAACATAGACTTCAGTGACAAAATGACATTTGTTCATGTAGGAAAGACGCCTGTTCCGCAACGTATCGTACCCCGTTTCTCCAATGAGGTCTTCTATCCTGGAAGCGCCCCTGCCGGTGTTACTCCACAGAACTTCACAACTTTGAATGTCTATCAACAATGGCTGCAAATTTTCGGTCCAGGTGTTCCTCTTCCTGAAGATGATCGAAACATGCCAGGTTATCCTCAACAGCACCTGCGCACGGCAACTGGTGAAGAGGGTCCCCGATATCGCTATTGTAGCAAGGAAAGAGTTTGGAAGCCCAGGTCCGAATTTCCCATAAGCAGTGGCAGGTTTCTATCCACATGTATTAATTGTAAAACGGTTGATTTTAGGAGGACAGCTAATCGACGAGGAGAATCATTGAAGAATAGGAACGAGGGCTCATTCCAAGGAATACAGCCGAATCAGGATGTGATAGCGCGGTCTTCGCAACGAAGTATGCCCGCTAATCAGCAAAAATCTAGTGTTGCCAATTTGCCTCTGAGGCCGAAAGCTAAAGCATCCACTGCCAAGTCTGTACCAAAATATCCTATGCCCGCATCAGTATTCGCTACACCAGCTCTAGGTCCATCTAAGAAGACCACATCAAGGCTTGAGGAACTTAAAGGAATGCAATTTGAGGCAGAAAGGCTTCGATCAAGTCTTTTTGGTCATGGGAGAGTCAAGAAACTATACGAAGCGAAATTAGAGAAATTGACGATGGCGACGGATCGTATCAGTGAAGAGAGTGAGGACAGCAGAGGTAAGAGAATGGCCGAAACAGCGAGGCTCCAAGACCTCATATCCAAAGTGGATGATAAAATCAATAAAGCCCGAAGTAAGCTGGATGATGTCAATCTTATGATTGATCTTATAGCTGATATGAACAAAGACGATATTGGCTACCTAAACAACAATGAAGACACGGGTTCTCCTAGTATCGATGAGGAATGGAATATAGGATCACTCAACAGCCCTGAGAACTTCGATAATGCAAGTGAAGCAGGCGTTGACTTTGCTGGTCAAACCAACGATTTATTGCGCTTTTCACCAACACCGCATAGCTATCCTCCACCAGATGAAGATGGTCATTTACTCAGCAACGATGAACAATTGATGCCAGATCTTGATTTCGTGAGCGGATTGGAGGCCACGGCCGAAGAAGAGCCTGGAGATGGAACGAGAGATGTCGATATGAACTCCGAACTTCATAATCTGGCTAGTGTAAGCGCCGGCGTTCCCTGTGCTGATTCCTCTATACTTCCTCAAGATCGAGACACCATTGACCCAAACATTCAACAGCTTTCAAGCATCCAAACAGAGAATCCTCAACCTCAAGAGGGAATCGACCTTAATCGATTTCGAGCGCTGTCAGTCTCCCGAGACGTTCAAGATCAACATGCTCCATCTTACAAATCTCAATCTCGACAACCTCCTTCTCGCCAACAATTCCAATTTCAGCCTCGCCCACCCTCGATGTTCAGAGACCTCAATCCGCATTGGCCATACCAAGCTTCAGATCAGAATTCGAATCATTTACAACCCTATAAAGCTACGAATGCTGCCGCAAAACGCTCCCCGTTGACCGCACAAACCCCTGACCTGAATTCAAACCTCTTCGAAAATCCCAATCCTACCGCCATCTTCCAGTTTGGACGGTCTACTACGCTGGGAAAATCCGGGCATCTTGGTGTCAAGATAGAGGAAGATGTTGGGGGAGTTCAGTCTTTGGCCTCACAGCAAACACGAGAAACTGTTCAGCAAGCACAACAATATCAACTGAATGAACCAACGAAAATGTCTCAGTTGGCGCAAAAGGCGAAAAATGTTCATGAGCAAATAGCTCAACTGGTGCGGCTGGATAAAGAGCCACAAGAAGCAGACGGTGAACCGATCCAAGAAGAACTACCTAAACCGACTAGAGCCGTCCAACAGCCGAAACAAGCTTGCGACGAACCGACTCAAGATCAATTGACCGAAGAACAAGTAGCTCAAAATGCAAAAATCTTTTACGAGCGACAAGCTTCCGAGAAACAAGCTCAACAGAATGAAACAACTCGGAAGGCGAGTGTGGTTCACGACCAAGTAGCCCAAGAACAGCTAGCTCAAGAACAGCCAGCACAACAGACTGAACTGTTCCAACTAGCGAAGCTAGCTTGTGACCGACTCGCTCAGGATCAATCGGCCGAAAAACGACGTGCTGAAAGGGCAAGAGACGTTTATGACCAAATAGCTCACGAGAGACGAACCGGACAAATCGGGACAACCTACAAGATGACTCTAGCTTATGACCAACTGGATGAAGACGAAATGGATGAAGACCAAATGGACCAGGACCAACTAGCTGACGACCAGTTAGCTGAGGACCAATTAGCCCAAAAAGCAATCGACGCACGAGACATCTACGACCAACGAGCTTGCGAGATACGAGATCAAAGAAATGTACTAGTGAAACACATTCATGATGCTCACGACCAACTCTCCCAACTATCTCAAAAGACCCAGCTCGCTCTGCAGGATCAACAAGAAATCAGAGCTCGGAAAGCAGAGTACCAAGCAAGAATACAAAGAAACCCCTTTGAATCTCTCTCGAACTTCCATTCCCTTCCAATTCACAAATTGGCCCGACCAACCCAAGGCATTCAACCCCTCAAGCGACGCGCCGAAGAATCTCCAGAATCACGAAACCAACCCCAACCTGAATATTCTATTCGACGATCTAAGCGAGCCAGACGTCGAGCAGAGACAGAAGAGGAGATGCAGGAACGAGAGGATATGCGTGCAAAGCGAAGACAGCGACGAGCGGAGATGTTGGAGTTGCGGCAGATAGAGATAGCTACTAAGCGTTCGCTGGAGGATAGACGGAGATGTGAGAAGAAGTGAGAAATTTTGTGTGTGTGTTGGATGGGGTGGTGTGAGGGAGATGTGATATTGTCTGTGGGGATTTGAGAAATGGGTGGTGGTTGATGATACTGTGGGATGGATTGGATGGATCTTAATGTATGAGTATTTGTAGATTACTTGTTGGATTTTTGTTTTATTTGAAGGATGTGAGTGTTTATGGCAGATTTATCTTCGTTCTGAGAGTGGGAGAGAAATCGCGGTCTCTCTCGAGGTGATGACAGGAGGAGTGTGTGACGCGATATGATGATACGATACGGTATGGTATGATGTGGTATGATTCGATGAAAGATACGATGGACGATATGAGAGCATATGGGAACAGATTCAATGGAAACCCAGTAGTCAGAATACTTGTTATATTACCCTTCAAATGACAGCTCCACTCGATCGATCGTTTGTGGAAATGTGATATTGGAATGGCTATAGAAATCTTCGAAAGCGTAGATCAACATTATAAATCTTCTTCATACACATGCTTTTTACACTACTGTCGAATACAAAAATCATAATGCCACAGAATTACCATGGAAATTTATTTATGTAGGAAAGAATTTATGGGCCTACAAAAACGACAACATCCGGTATTGCCGGAAACAGCACCGTAAGGAATATATACAAGAAACAAGATTCCTAAGACTCTTCATCCATTCTCCATCCACGCCTTATCTCTTCATCCATCCCCCACTCTCCTCCTCTCTTATCCATCGCAAATTTAAGAAACAGTGATGGTAGCGGAACCACTGCTTTGGTAACCCTCAACAGCAACAATTTGGTAGTTGTAGGAAGATCCGAGATTCAATCCCAACTTCTTCCAGGCAGCGAAATGGTTACCGGTGGTGACGGTACCGCTAGTACGCTTGCTGGTACGGACAGACCAGTATTGCTTGAAGGTAGCAGTTCCTTGCACGGAAGGTTGGTTTACACGGGTGGTCTCGAGGATCTTGTAGGTGGAACCGTCGGAGGTGACGGTGCCGATTTCGGTGGCGGCGGAGGAGGGATCGTAGGTACCGAAGTCTTCGACGATGTAGTATTCAATGAGGGGGTTGGTGGTCCAACCGTAGACGGAGAGGTAGGAGTTTCCGTTGGGGTTGTAGGATCCGCTGTAGGAGATGGATCTTTGGGGAGGGATTAGTTTGATGTTTCTTTTTCAAAGACGACAAAAGGAATGAATGAAAACTTACCGCTCGGAACCAACGGACCATCCCTTTCCAGCGACAAAGTTTCCCTTGTTGCCGGTCCAGCTTACGGCATATTGACCAGCGGCTCCGTTGGCGTAGGTAACACCACCGCTTCCATCGGTCCAGAAGGAGTAGTAGTATCCACCACTTGTACCAGTAGCGGAAGAAGTCAATTCTCTTTGTTGCAAAACGTTCAAGTTCTCGCTGACGGGTGCTGCGGCCGGAGCGGAGAAGACACCAGCGATAGCTGATGCAGCGAGAAGGAGGGAAGATGCAGAAACCATTGTGAAGATTTACTTGAAAGAGTGAAGTAGTTGGTTGTTGAAAGAGAGTGTGTGAGTGTGATGATTTGCTCTAAACTTGAGAGAAGATACAACTTATATATCTAGAGCCAAGATCGTTTGCTCCATCCGGAGTACCCCTACATCTATCATTTGCAGCCCCTTCATCCATCATTTCTCCCAAGAGAAACTTTAAAACACATCTGGTCTCCACTATATTCAATCTGGCCTTGAACCACCGGACCTTAAAGTGGCATTCTTCAATATATCCCGCAAAGGTATTGGATGTGCAATAATTGCATCCACAATATTTCTACATCAAACCGTTTCTAAATGTTTAATCTAAATCCCTGCCTCGACCCATAAATGCGTACCTAGGTATCGGCTATATGCAAAGATAGAGCAAGGTACTACCCCGCATTGAGGCTTCACGATTCCAAAACCAACTGTAATATCGGACGAGTTTCTCAATTAGAGTTATGGGTTCAAGATCCAGACTTGCCAATTGGGATAAGGGGGATGGATGAACGTCATGCGATCGAAACGGTAGTTGTCAAATATGTTGGTGATGCTTTGGAGATGGGGATTGGCCACGGGATGAACGGGGATGAAATAAGATTTTGGATGGGAAACTTAAATTGCAAATCGAGTAAGTTGTGATGTGATAGTGTTAACCGTGGAAAAGCTTGATGTACGGGTATTCTAATAGTAGACTAGTGAACTTCTGTCAACACATACAGAATCCATATCATTCATGATAGTACGAAGTAAAATACAGTAGATAGGTCATCCGTCTGAATGTTACAAATCATTTGCCTGGTATTGATTCATTATTCTGTATAAATCAAGTAAAAGCGTCTTGGTTGATACATCACACACTTGATGCGAAAAAAGCATTACATTGGTTTAAAGGTGCGAACGAGCGCCTCCACTCCAAGGTTGTTTCACAAAAGGGGTCTTCGGTACCACCTTTAAAAAGTACCGACATCCGGCTAATTGCGGATAAAATACTAGTGTATCTGGATATATACCCATCATCAATACTACTATACCCTATAGTGAGTAGCCATTGACGATTACAAATTTGATGCTCCGGGTAACTTTAAATATATTACGAGAGTCTAAGATCGTCTCTATAGAAATAGAAGCGGAACTAGAACCTTTTTTACGGAGTAAGCTTAAATTAGAGTATATCAGTTCCGGGTCCAAGAGTCTTGGACATCAAATCCAAACAGCACTTCCTCGATGAACCATTCATTCTCGAAGACAATGACGCTGATGCTTTAATCCTGACTAATAACTCACTCATGATCGAGACATCATTTCTCTATCGACTCGGCAATTGAGTTTCTATAAGTGGCGGTATGTATTCAACTACCTACCTACCTAATAGACCCAACTACCCACCAGGCATACGTAAATTTTAGCCCATCTCATCTTCATCCCCATCACTCATGCGCATATTAACCAATCTCACGATCGTTTTATCAAGAACCAAGACGATAATCTAGATAATTCCCTCATCTCAAATCATATACACGAGACCTAACCATTCATTCTATTCCAAACAAAATCTCAGAACAACGCATCTCACAAGACTTCGGTAGATACCTAGCTTCCCCCCTCCCCCAAAAGAACTTTAACCAGAGAGAAGAAAAGAAAAGGGTAGAGAAGGCTTCATCACCTTTCGAAGTTTCGCCAAGTCAAAACAAGTTCTTCCTATCAAATCTCAAACCAGCCCATCAGTGCCTTCCCATCTTCTTTCTTTCTTATTCATTCCAACTAGCATGACTCGTAACTTCCAACTTTCAACCCAATTCTTAACTCATAGTATCCATTGTATTTGATTCAGTAAATTACTCCTATGCTCCTCCATAGTCAGTGAATTACTTTCATACTCCAAAAACCTCATTTGTTCAACTATCATACCCTTTAGATTCTAGATTAGATTGTAGAATAGAATCCTATTTCAAGAGCATATTATTCAGTATGTAGTACATAGAATCTATGGAGAAAAAAGTGATATGGTAGTAGTTTTAGATTCTACTCTCAACCTATAGAATCTACCCTCCCCCTATAGATTTCACTCTCAACCCATATAATCTACTCTCCACCTATAGAATTTACCCTCTCCCTACAGATCTTACTCTCCACCCATGGATGTCACTCCCCTCTTATAGATTCCATGCTTCCCCTATAGAATCTACTTTTACACTCTAGGTTTCACCCTCCACTTATAGAATTTACCCTCCCGCTATAGAATCTAGTCTGAAGTAGCTTCTATATAGAATCTGCTATAGATTCTAAGAGCATCAGAGTGAGTTACCGTATCCTAAATTTATTCTCCAAAGAAAGAAACATTCATTTCATGTTTTTCTTCCCTCAGTTCCAATTACAATTCAAATTACGTACCAAAAACTCAATACCCATATAACTACATGTATATATACACAATACCCATATAAATACTTGACCACCTACAACCCCCCTATAATTCCTATGCTCTTCTCTTATGATCTGTTCATATGTCCTATCCCATCCCCTCCCATCTTCTCCCTGCTACATACAGACTTACCTCTTTCACTTGCTCAAATGAACAAAACAATAAACAAAAGATAAAACAATATATATTAATATATTCTCACACAGCACTTTCCACTGAATCCAAATATATAAATACCGTACCATTACCTCCTCTCTTTACAGTCTCCTCTTTACAGTCTCCTCTTTACAGTCTCTTCTTTACAGTCTCCTTCTCTCACAACCCTATATCTTCCTACTTCTCAAAAGAAATACCCTCCGCCATCCAAGTCCTCTCAAACAAATCAAAAACGAAACAACGAATGAGATCACATACTTCAAACCACTGCCCCTTCCAAGACCTAAATCATAAAACCCAATCCCAATTTTGCATCTTCTTCTTCTTCTAATTTCGATTTCACTCCCAATCTCAATTACATACACAAGGCCTACAAAACAATATAACTATCTATAATTCTTCTCTGAATTCCATTCCATTCCATCTCACTCTATTTCTTCCCTCCTCGCCTTCTATATGCTTTTAATTCCTCTATCTTCCCACTCCGTCAAGCTACTCACTTCTTCTCCACTCACTAGCTCATATAATATGCAAATAAACTTCAAAAATAAACAAAAAGCAAAACTCACAAATCTATACATGCACATACCTCCACGCACATATACAACTGCAGAATCTAAATACATAAATCCCCTCATTCGATGAAACTATTCCTTCATTTATTTATCTACTGGAGTACCTATCTACACAATAAGCACACATGATCCCTTCCAGTCCCCCAGAATCCCATCTCATAACCCGATTAATCTCCTTTCCTTCTCTCCCAATCTCCTACAATCCCCTATCTTCCCACTTCTATCAAGTATATACTTCCCATTCCCTTCCCTTCCATTACTTCCATTTCTCCCCTCCCACTCTCTCAAATAAACAAAGAGAATTAAGAAGAAATAAAGATCATTTAATCTAACATTCACATATAACCTTCGTTCTAGAATTCAGATATGTGGATATAATATCACTTCAATTCTAATTCTAATTCTAACTCATGAAAATATATACCTAGCTATCTATCTACTCACTTACCACCTATTTCTCTACCTACTTATCTCTATATATTCATTCAGATATATATACATCAACCTCTCCCGAAATCAAGATATATAAATACTAACTCCTATCTCATTGAAAATACCTATTTACCTACCCACCTACTTACCTATTCACCAAACATACACATATATTCCTCCATACAAACACACACAACCATCTTCTCTCCCTTCTTCCCCTCCTCCCTCTTCTCCCACCCCAAAATCCCGAATCCAGATATACAAATCCATATTTTAAATCCAAAATCCCAATCCCAATCCCAATCCCAATCCAAATACATAAATCTATAAATCCAAATTATAAATATTACATCACAAACATCACATCACAAATATCACATCACAAACATCACATCACAAACATCACATCACAAACATCACATCACAAACCCCCATTACCTTAAACCATCATCTATCATCTATCATCTACATCTAAATCTACCCATCTCCTCCAATCTAAAATTTAAAAATATCCATCTCCTCCTCCCGACTAATTTATTTAGTTACTCATCTTTTCCTTTATCTACTCTCTCACCCACTCACCCTCTCACCCACTCACCCACTCACTCCATACATATTCATCTTAACAAAAAGATAGGATGAGTGAATACCCAAGTAGGTACTTTCGAATGAATTAATAGATTTCAAGAATGTTACATACCCACCTATATAATCTTCAGACTCTACTTTTGACTAAATACCCTAATCCACAGTGATCTAGACTCACACGCTATAAGTCTACAATACAGTACACCATCCAAGTACAACTAAGACACATGAGTATACCTGGTATCTATTGATTGCTTCATCATCTCATATAATACATATCTATTCATCCATCCATCCCATCAATCATCACCTCAATTATTCCATTACACCATCGCCCCAGTCTCAGGGTATATCATCTAACATCACATTCACTCCACACCAATCCATTTCCATCCATCCAACTCGAAGAATCCCCCAAACATTCCTAAAAACCAAAAAGCCACACTCATCTCAAACACAAATTCCATGCATTACGCCTGGGTATATAAGAGCCCCTCTCTCTTAAGAGCTCAAAGCCAAACGCCGCGCCAAAATTTTATCGCTCCGTCCCTCCATATTGTTACAATTCCTCGACATCCATATCCCAATTTTGATGCTTCTGCTAGGATGCTTCCATAACGCCTCAAAATGCAAGTCCCTTATACGATTCGTATCCATATTCATCGTTCCATCATTCCGGTCAAATATTTCCACTCATCAGAGTCATCCACCTTCTCATTCAGCCCCTCTGATTAGCCCTCCAATTCTCCAACATCTTTCTCACCTCTTTCATAGCCACCGGCTTGGTCATAAAAAGGTCAATGCCACAAGCTCTCGCCTTCTCCACATCATCTTTACCCGCCAAACCCGTAAGTGCCACCACTAATGCTTCATTGTTCTTACTCTTGTCTGCTCCATCGCTGGCTATTGCTCGCTCTCGTCTTGACTTTTCCAATTTTCGAATTTCTTTTGTAGCATCGAATCCATCTAAAATTGGCATACTTATATCCATGAAAATAATATCATATCCCTCCGGCCGTTCCTCAACTTTCTTAACTGCTTCAAGTCCATTTTCTGCCTCGTGAACCGTTGTGTAACCCAATCGCGTTATGAAGTGACGTAGAAGTTTGAGGTTTATCATGTTGTCATCTACTAAGAGTAGATTTGGTGCGAAGGGATCAGAATCTGCGATTGTGATTGAAGGTTGGCGTGTACTTGTAGTCGCGGTCGAAGAACCAGATGGATGACTAGTCACATACCCAACGGATGGATTAGGTGGAGATGTGAGACTAAAGCTTGAAGCTGTGGGGGTGAGAAGATTCTTATCCAAAGAAAGTTCCCCAATTGAAGTAGAGTTTTTAGCACCCTGAGGTAATGGAAATGGAAACTCTTTGCCCTTCTCCACAAGTGCGTTGGGAGTCGGTGATTCAATAGCCTTCCGAGCATTCTCGCTATCAGCCGCCATACGACTATTGTCCAATACTTCGCCACCATTTGGGGAGATGAGCAAATCCTCAAAGACGTTACTAAGATCATTAGTGCCAGCTTGGGCCATGCTAGATGCATCGGGCGTGATGGCGGTACCACTTGCACTTGTCACACCTTCAAGACAAGATCGAAGTGCTCTTGCAAGTTTGAGTGGACCCACTGGTTTCGCTACTACGGTGACATTGCCTTTGATGCCAGCTTCTGCGAATGAGTGGTTGAAGCGTGAAGAATGCGGACATAAAACCAAAATTGACGGTTTACTTTGGCGAGGGAGCATTTTACGGAGTTTCGCAAGAACAGACAAGTCTGGAGCATTTGCTATGATGATTTTTGGGTTCTTCGATAATGGCACAATCTTCAGACCATACCAATCTGTAAGGAAATTTCTGACGGAACTTTCAAGAAACTTCCCCTTCCTTGCAAGTATAGGATCTATAGTAGGAGGATTGAAATTAAAGAGGCCTACTTCACGACCGCCAATCTCATTTCGCAATAAAGATACTGATTCGTCGGTCTCACGCAATAACGAGGTTACAGCTTTTGGTGTTGCTGGTGCTGATGTATCCTTTGGCATTTCGCGAAGAAGTGGCAAGGTAACTCTGACCTCTAGAGGAATAGGTTAGTACTGTATCAACATGTCATATCTACACAGCTGGAAAGCTCAAAGTTACTCACCAGTGCCACGTCCCAATTCGCTATCAATCGTAATGTCTCCTTCAAGTAGGTTGATAATACTCCTCACAATCGACAGTCCCAATCCAGTCCCACTTGAGAGAGTATTTTCCTGGGCAAATGGAGTGAAAAGCTTCGATCTAAGGAACTCGCTAGATATACCCTTTCCTGTGTCGGTCACTGTCAATATGATCATTGATCTCGGAGTTCTCCCATCACCGGGGACGTTAAGATCATCTAATTTAGCGGTCTCCAACTTGACCCGTACATAGCCGTGTGACGTATATTTCAAAGCGTTCCCAAGCAAGTTCATGATGATTCTTCGGAAAGCACCGGGCTGTGTAGTGAAGTTGTAGTCATCTAGAGCAATATCCAGGATGACTGAAACTTGTGGGGTTTGGTTCGCTGAAGATGACATGGCAAGCAATCCTGATTGTCTTTTCGAATCCGAGCTTTTGTCATGTATATCATGAACCATATCGAAAGTTTTTGCCGTGACATTTTGAAAAACGTAGCCAGCAAATACACTCTCAACCACCTCTTCACAGAGGACTGCGACATCTACAGGAGCAAACAGATTAATCATAGGTAGATCGGATTGCTGTAAAGCCAGGGGACCAGCACTACTCGATTGCGATCTTCGTTTGGTGGAGCCCCGACGATTTCTACGCCAATTCTTCTCAAGACTACTAATTTTAGAGAAGTCCAGAATATGATTCTGAAAGATGTAGTCAGCACGGGCGAACGAGGTCCGGGGTAAGAGGGAAGAAAAAAGAGAGTGAACTGCACCCAAGAGCAGTCAAAAAGAGACTCACAATAGTGTCCAAAAGGGTACGACCACAACTATCAATCGTTTCGACAAGTTCTTGAGCTAAATTTGGCAATGAAAGATCATCCAATATCTCGGCAGACGCAAGTATTCCGTGCAGCGGGCTTCTCAATTCATCTTTGCAAATCGTTAGCCCTTGATAAAACGCTGAGAATCATTGTTCAATACTTACGAGAAATACTTCCAATGAAATCACTCTTTTTCTGATCAGCGACTTCGGTACTTATACGAGAACATTCAGCCATGACACTATTTCCAAATGCAGTGAGAAATGACAACTCGTTTTGTTTGGATAGAATACGCGTAGGCTCTGTTGACCAAACACAACATGCACTGAGCCAGCGAGAACGGCCAGCATCCCAAAGCGGGACAAATAACAACTGGCGGACACCAGGAAAATGATTCGACAAAAACCTTCCATCTGCTGCAGCCCTAGCCACTTTGTTCTTTCCACGCTGTTGATTTCTACCTGGTCTTGCAGAAGATTTATAACCCTTAAGAATTTCATCATCTGACGCCGAGGACATGGATCCATCCGAATCAAAAGTCCATAGCTTTCCGCGTGGGTACCGGCGCAAAAACTGATGTAAAGACTTTTCCTCGAATGGTAAGAATGAATGAGTTCCCGGGTATAGGTCACCATTAATCGATGATGCCTCGGGGGTGGAGAATCCCAAGATCTCGATCTCTCGTGTTTGTGACATTGTCGACGATCGAGTAAAAGGTCGTGAGATTGAGGGTAGAGGATTAAATCCATTTCTCATTTCATCGTCACCGCTCGTCTGGCTATCAGTAACAGACGATTCTAAGTTAGAAGTTTGCGTATCACTGCTGAAACCTTTTTGTGCATCGTAAAATACAGCCCCACCATCTACTTCAAACGCCTCCCTGATAAGATTGGAAGCGCGTGAGAAGAGCAACTTCAAAGCAGAAGCTTCGGTAAACTCCTCGTCAGGGGTATCCGTCTTGCACATATCGGAAGGTGACTGCTCAGTTGTACTAGTCTCCCCGAAAGAGGAATAGTGTGTGGACTCCATTCCTGGTCGTTCATTGGTGAATGAATCCGATCGTTCAGATGTCAAAACGGTACCTTCTATCCTTGTAGGAATCGCTGAAGTTGAGGTTACATGCCCCTTTTCTTTACCGTTGCCAAGAGGAAGTGAAGCAGTACTTGAAACCCTCGAATCTTTTGTTGATGATGAAGACTTTGACTTCTGTCGTCTAATCCCAGTGTCTGTTTCAAATTGGCCGACAATCTTTGTACCTTCTCCATCTTCTGCTTCCATGTCTGCCTCTTCGAGTTCTGCACGACCTTCGACAAATGATGCAAGACCTCTGCTCATCTTCATGCCCCGTCGATGTTCCTCCACCTCTCGATTCAACTCTAGATGCTTCATCACCGTGCATGCCATTGTGCCCAAGAAAGAGATGTCATCTTTGGAGAGTCCGGGCCTGGCTTGACTATCGACCACAAATAAACTTCCAATCGGTATGCCTCGCTTGGTGATAAGTGGAACTCCTGCATAAAATTTGAGGTGTGGGGATTCTGTAACAAAAGAAAGTTGATTGAATCGATCATCTAATGTTAAATCATTGACAATGAATGAAGGATATTCTTCACCCAATGCGGTTGGGGCAGTTTCGATGGTCCTGTAGCAGAGATTAAACACAATTGATGACTTGATTTTAATTTCAAATTCGCTTTTGTCATACCTTTCACACAATCTACCAGCCTTTGACACAGAGGTACAGCCGAGCCACAACTCATCACCTGGTTTGTGCTTTGTTGCATCCACTAGGTTTAATGATTTTGTGCTTTCTGCAATGAAATACTGTGTGCCATCATCGATAAGGCTCGAGGGATTTGTCAGCTATAAATCAAATAGAATGGATACGTATGCTTGAAAAATACCTGATCATTGCTCTTTGCACCTCTAATCTCCATGATACTAGTTGGCAGAATGCTGTCAATGATGTATCTGGAGAAGATATTTTGGTCGAGGTAATATCAGATTGTACTTCTAGATCCTGATTGGCAGACTCTGTGGATGATTGGGGTGCTGGAAAACATGTCTCGGTATTTATGGAAGCGGTAGGTTGATAGTACCTGGAGGAGATAGATATCAGTATGATAGCTCTTTCGCATTTGAACTTGTGGTACCAAATGAATCAGCAGTGAGCCATTCTAGACCACCCACTTCGTGAGAGAGACATCTTTGATTTCCTTCTCTTCGACTCGATACGCGTGAATCTTTTTGTGTCTCCTTCCAAAAATTCTTGGTAGACTTGTGCAAGCGATTCAAATTAAACAATGGACATACTTGTATAGTTCTCTGGCTCTGGCGGAATCGGAAATCCCCTCGACGTGCGAAAGCGCAACTGTTGCTGCTACCGGCGCCATCTGCGCTTGGGATTGATTGAATGGCTGGCCAGCTTTCAGAAAGTTCGACAGGATCGAGAGAAGGTAGTCAAGGTGATGATCAGTCTATGATCAGTCTATGGAAGGGAATGGTCGAGGCAGTAAGATCTGTCTAATGAATGCGATGATCAGAAATGGAGCGATTAAAGTTTCAGACTTTATTGATGATGGGTATATTGAATGGAAAAGTTAAGGTTAATGGGAAGAGACAAGGAGGTCGTAGAGATTTACTCACCTAGTTTCTCCTCTGTAATTGTTGTATGCATTGGATTGGGTTAGAAAGCAACCCCTCCACCTCTTCAATATGATAGATGGACAGGCAATGCAGCCCCAAATCAAATGCCAATGCCTTATAGGTACCGTTTTCGTTTTCGCAGATACTGGTAGACCAAATGAAATAGAGTGTAGAAGTCTTAGACACTGAAGGGCGTCTAAGCCTGAATAGTCTTAATGCGTATTTTAATTTTTTATTTAAAATAATAATAATCTTATCTGTTGCTTAAATAGGTACACCATAGAAGTAAAAAAAATAGTTGGGGGTGGTGTGAAGGACGGCTGGTAGATTGGTTGCGGTAGATTCGTAGGTAGATTCGCAGGTAGATAAGGTTCCTCAATGTTTAAATTATTGAGTTCGCCTTTGACTTGTAGATTCTACTGGCTGAGATTACCTAATAAATATAATAAATACTAGGGGTCCTCGTCTTACCTGATGTTTCTTAGCATGATGGCAGTAGTGTGAACATGCTGTGACGGGACACGGACCAGAGAAGAAAGAAATAAGAAAGTCGAATTGAAGAGTGTCTCGAGTGTGTTGCTGCTCTCTGGGACGGACTTCTCTGGACGCTGGTGTGGTGTGCACGGCAAAAGGTCTGGATGGGATGTAGAAAATTCGATCGACATGTTGCGTCATTGTGCATTGATTCCTGATTGATGTGGGTCTCGTAAGCGAAAGAGGCGTGAATGTAGGAATACTATCAGGGTCTCTGGAGTACCCCGGGAGAATTTGGAGAATTTGGAGAATTTGGAGAATTTGGAGGGATTGAGCTGGTGGAGATTTTCGATTGCGTTCTTCACTCTATTTTTTACTCATACTCGTATTCTTATTATTCTTACCCTCCCTCACTCTCACTCGTAGACATTTCCGACTACTGTCTAGCTACTTGATTAGACTAGAACTAAAACATGACACTAATGGACCCTTTGTTTTACCTTTTTTACCTTTTTTACCTTTTTTACCTTTTTTACCTTTTTTTTTCGCTCATTTCTCCTTCCTCTTCTCCATATTAAATCATGTTGACGTTTCTTGGTTAGAGGCTTAGAGCGTGCCTCGAGCGTACTTTGTAGATAGGACTACCAAGAATCATCCTTGCAAGGAATCTATCTGCATCATTTGGATGTATCACGTTACCCATCCTTCACTTCCCACCACCCCCTGAATTCTCCATAAAAGAGTTCCGAATCGTTTCCCTTCCTCCTTCCCAGTCCAGTCCACTGGAGTCTGGCGGTCTCCCGTAATGTAAATCGATGAACATTAGATCTTGACTCTTGGATATAGCCCGTCCAGCCCGTGGATACCCCTAGTACACCGTCCCTTATACTTTTCCCTTGGTGCGAAGAGGAAAGAGGAAAGATTACGCTTCCGATCTAGACCAGGACTCTCTTCACCACATGAAGCACTAGCATCTTGCAAACATCGAACCGAAATTCCTCACACACATTTGTGGCTGAGCTGTCTCCCCATCTATTCCTCTTTCAGGTAATGCTCGCCAACTCATCTGTATCAAGAATCTTCGAAATCCTATGTTCCATTCTGTATGGCCCATGGCATTCTCGAATGCTATTTCTTCGGATGGTGGGGGGTGGCGTGTTTGAAAATAGGTAATCTGAAGCTGGTTGGGCTGAATGTACAACGACTGTTACTTACCATTCTGCACCTAGCTCCTGACGACTAATCTAATATAAGTGTGCTTCCGTTTCGTGGATTTCAATAGTCAAGTACTACTCTACTGTACGGAAAATCTTGGAGTCGGAAACTTCGGATGCCGTTGTAACTTGTGTCTGTCTAGGTACCTACACTTATCACTAGGACTTTCTCATGGCATGGTAAGGCATGATAAGACATGGTAAGGGGATTTGAATCTTGGTCACGGGAGTCTGATCTGATTCCAAGGTAGGGAAGGCTCTAGGGTTGATGGCGCTCGGTCTATCTTGGGGGAGGGGGAAGATGAGGATAAGGTTACACGTGGTTTTGCACATGGAACGGATACTCCCATTCTCCGGCCCAAGATGACAAGTACTAGGTAGGCAAAGTACGAAGAATATTCTGGAAGGAATCTATCGGTATATGATGTCGTCGTGATTGCTAGGTCGATGGAAGATAATCGGTAAGGTTGAGGAAAAGTTTAATATACGAAGACATTCAATATAAATATCAGAAATAAGAAATAACCTTAATAATCAAGGAATTTAGTACCCATTTAGAGTTTCCCTGATCAATTTGAAGCATGAAATTGATGTCACACAGGTCCTCGAGTAAAATTAGATTTTTGATTTTCTTCCTTGTATTCTCTACATCCTCTGTCTCTTCTGCATTTTCTGTCTGTTCTGCATTTTCTGTCTGTTCTGTGTTGTGCTTTGAGACGAGAATACCAGGTGCTTGAGCATCTAACCAACGATACATTCTAACACCGCTCTTATCATCTAGTCTGCCTCCATGGCAATGGCCCTCGGAGAGCCAGCGGAGCGTCATTTAGATCTGAATAAGTACCTTTCTTTATACTTGGTTTGTAAGCAGGTAAGCAGGTAAGTAACTCACTCAAATGGCTCAAATGGATAGATAGATTGATTCCAACATTATCTATCTATCGTCTACTTGCTACCACTTGTATATATATCTGCATACACCTACTCGAAGACAATTTGTGATGAATCTTTAGGTACCTAACGAAGTTCCTTAGTCATTCATTATGTGTACCTACTTCGTCTGTACCTATCCTATGTCCATTCTACTCTACCTCGAGTCTACGTACCTAGTATATACTAGGTACCTACATACCTACCTATGTACCTACCTATCTAGGTAGATATTCTAGCTAAAAATAAAGATTCACCCCACCCATCATGTTTACTATCTACCATCTACTATCTACCTAGGTACTATTTACTATCTATTCATCTACCCAATCTACCTACCACGCCTACCTGATGATTCTAACTTTCATCTCCATCCGTTTCATCTCTTCAATTTTGGCCTGAGGCAATTGAAATTTCAAATTCTCTGTCTTTTTTTCCGTCCACTTGCCCTGCCCATTTGTCCGCTACCGGCGCCACTCTACACATCTCCAGGGCTTCCAGGTTTTCTTCATCCTTTCGGCGTTTGCGTCAACAAGAATAGATTCCTTACATCCGAAAGATTCTGTACCTCACACGGTCTACCAGGATTTGATTGGCTTCATCGTCCATTCTTACATCTTACATACATTGCGACGACCCAAAAGCCTTATATGTATTACCACGATCTCAGAACCGACTGACATCAGTTTTAAATTCCGAAATTTCAAAAGAGCCGCTTTTCTACCATCCAAAACAAAATCAACTCTCGTACCCATTTCAACACCGATCTATCTACCCCTTACACAAACATCTCCACCCCACGAAGTATTTACAAGTGGGGGTATTCGAGTACCTCCTCAATTCAAAGTTTCCTCGGCTTGCGATCGCATATCGATCGCATATCGATTCGATTGGCCTTTGCGAGTGGCCTTTGCGAGTGGCGTGAAAGATATTCTCTTGTTGAAAAGACATACCTCATCTCTAAACTCCGTAACCATCACTTATCATGCAAATGAATGAGACTTCTATCAATATGAAGCCGGATCCTAATCAAGTCGCATGCGACGAATTTTACAATAGCCTCAACCTCGACAACCTCCCTCCCGACCATAATCTGCAAGCTGCCGAGACCAAGAACAATATCGCATCGGGCCCAGAGACGATCAAAACAGAGGTCCCACAGAAAGCTCCAAAGAAGAGGAAGAGAGTGGTGATCTCATGTACTGAGTGTCATAGGCGCAAGCAAAAGGTTGTTTTCGCTTTCTCATTGTATTCTCATAAGATGAGTTGTCTAATACCAATTCTAGTGTGATCGTCAATTTCCATGTTCGAATTGTGTTAATCGCAACAAGCAAGATGTGTGCCAATATGAGAATGAATCTGCGAGGAAACAACAATTACTAGATGATTTAAGGTCGTCTGATAATGCGGAATATGGAAAGAATGCACAAGTCGAATCGGATTCCGTGGCAAAAGTTAGTGCTTTAGGATATGCAAAGTCCAATGGGACTCATTCAAATACAACCCTAGGAATCTTCAAGAAGATAGAGGCAGAGGTCAACGATGGGGCCGCTGTGACATCGCATTCCATAACAACATCAGAGAATGCTGGCCTTCGGGAGAAATACAAGAGCTTGATACGACAATTACCCTCCCGGCCCTACATTGATATGCTTTTAAAGACATTCTTCCGCGAAGTCAACTTTCAATATTATGCTTTAGACGAAGGAACCTTTCGCGATCATCTCAGAAATTGGAACAATCTTTCGTTTGCAACTTTGAATAAGGGACCACAGGAATTACCTGCAGATTTACAATTCTTTCCCGCTCTCCTATTCCAATGTATTGCTATGGCCTTGCTATTTCAACCACCAGACCATGATCCCAGTTTGGAGTCACTCAAATATGCAGCGGGAATGTCATTTGATGATCTTGCGGCTGATTACAGTGATTCGGGAGTCAGCATTTTGACCTTATTAGGCAAACGAAACACTACTCTTGTGACTGTTCAGGCCGGTTTTGTACGGGCGTCGTACTTGAAGTATAGTGGAATGGTGCCTGAGAGTTGGCATTCCCTATCCCAAACCATCAAAGACGCTCAGGAGATTGAATTGCATAAAGATAATTATCAACCTCAACGGCACAAGCCTGAAGATGGATATGAACATATTTGGCATCAACAACTCCGACGGAGAACTTGGCTTGTACTCGCTTTATGGGACGTACATATGGCGTTGGTTCTTGGTCGACCTACCACAATTGATATGCGTGATCCAAGACCACCTTTTCCTATCGACGCTCCTATACCCGCGACTCTTGAAGATCGACGCAAGACCCCTCCTATAGAGCGAAAACCTACAGATATGCCCACACCTTTGACAATGCTATTATGGTATGTTGAAGTTATGGCTCCGCTTTGGGATATATATTACCTTGAGAAAGATGGACCACAACCTAGTGATGCACTGAAGGTTCAAAAGATGCACATTAATATCAAACAAATTCATGAGTTGTGTCCACCCTACTTCAGAGCCGAAAATCCCGACACAACTTGGGATAATCACCCTGATTGTTACTGGCTTCCACCTTGCAGATTGATCTTCCAGAACGGTGGTGCATTCACAACAATGGCTCTTCACAGACCATATATTTGTCTTTCGGTTTCAAGTCGCCGTTCTGCTCTTGAAGCTGGTTTGGATATTTTACGAGTGCAGCGTGAATATTTCAGTTTACTGCAAACAAAACATTACAAAATGTTCAACCTTGTTCTTAATACCTTTGACGCTATTATCCTCTCGGCCGCCATTTATATTCTACACCCCTTCGAAAATCGGGATCTTCTTGACAATACTCTACAACATTTTGATTGGGCCATGGAGAGATTCCATACTATGATTGGTCACAATGCAATTGCAAATACAGCGGCCGGTGTACTCAAAGCAATCAACATTCGTTTAAAGAAAGCATTAGGAACAAACAAACCTCAACCATCAACTCCATCGGATGTTGGATCCAACCCATCATCAACAGTCGCTAGCTCACAAGCTGTAAGATCTGGTACTTCTATATCTGCACAGTCGTACAATTCTTCTGCATCGACCGACCCTTCAACCATATCTTCGGCAAATTCTGTCAATGGAAGTCATTACAATCTTCCCACAATACAAAACTTGACCTCACCAAACCCCAATATACCAGCTGCTTGGGAATTTCAAGGAGCTAATAACATTATGCCACACAATTTTGACCTTTCTTCAATTGCTCCTTTACAACCGATGCATGATCTGATATTCAATGATTTAAGTAC
Organism: Botrytis tulipae; assembly: GCA_004786125.1. NCBI lineage: Eukaryota > Fungi > Ascomycota > Leotiomycetes > Helotiales > Sclerotiniaceae > Botrytis > Botrytis tulipae. The sequence continues at coordinate 119,604 of PQXH01000046.1, forward strand.
GAACCTTGGAGGAGCAAATTATGATTTGCCATATCAAAATTTCCAAGACGCAAGTTTATATGCGCAACCTGAACCATGGCAATTTGAAGGAGATTTGGGTCAGGATAGTTTTTGGGCAGTTATGAATAATTACAATCCTTAAGTAAGATTTTGGGAAGAGTTTGTTTTTCACCATTGTTCAAAGGGGCGGAGCAGTAGAAGGTTCATCGGCAGTATATATGGGGCGATTACGAGTTTCAGGTCTTTACATAATGTATGGGATGATAGGCTGGTGATTGGAAAAGGCAGAATGGGTGGATGGGTGTGGGTATGGAAGTGAAGGGGATGAGCAAAATGTTGTGGTACATATTTTGACATCATCCTATCCTATCCTAGGTTATCACTTCCTAGACCAACGAGATATCACTGGGGTGGAGCGGCAATCGTTGAACAGGCTTTAAAGGGGTAGATGTAGAGGGTATATCGACAAGCTACACGGACACGGATATGATTATCATGCAATACATAATGTATATATCACACGGAGTTATTATTGTTTTCTTGTGAAGTTTAAGTATTCATTGAGAGTTTATAAAAGTCTTATTCTTCTTCTCTATTTGTTTCTTTACATCTGTTTGTCTTGGTGTTTGGTGAGATGCATTGGTGAATTGTGTTGTGAATAGATTTGAGGTTTATTATACCTATAGGATATGGCTTGATTTTTAGGGGTTGGGATGTGGGAGGTGGGAGGGTGGGGAGGGGAAAGGGAAAGAAGAGGGGAAGGGGGAAGAAGAGGGGAAAGGGGAAGAAGAGGGGAAGGGGGAAGAAGGGAGGGAGTAGGAGGTAGTTGATAGTTGATAGTTGATAGTTGGAAGTTGGAAGTTGGGAATTGGATTGGATTGGATTATATTGCATTGCATTGAAGCGAAACGAGAGGGGGTGAAGCGAAGTGAAGTGAAGTGAAGTGAAGTGAATACTTTTATATATAGTAAATGTAGTAAATGTAGTAAATCTGCTAAAAGCTAGCGAAGTCTTTTATAGGTAGATTGGGAATTGTCTTCTTTCCTTTCCTTTCCTTGCTCTTATTTATATTATGTTATGTTAATAGATGGGTGGATGGATGGGTGGGTGGATGGATGGATGGTTGTGGTGTGGTGTGGTGTGGTGTGGTGTGGTGTGATGTGGTATGGTGTGGTGTGATGTGATGTGGTGTGGTGTGCTGTGGTGTGGTGTGGTATATCGATGCTGGAATGGATGGATGGTTGGATGGGTGGATAGATGGATGGATGGATGGATGGAGAATTGGAGCGAGTTAGTCTAATTTGATTTGATTCGATCTGTGATGTGTATGCTATAATATAATAAACTAACCTCACCAGCAAATAAACATCAGAATCAAATATGCATAAATATTTATTTCAATCGCGTGTGAATATATGTTGATATATCTATTTCTATACTAGCTGGCTGGCTGACTAGGTAGAACTTCGAAATTGATGCCTGGGATTTGTTGTGGGATGTGGATGGATTGGATTGGATTGGATTGGATTGGATTTGGTTGTTGAACTTGATTGGATTTGGTTGATGAGTTGGATTGGATTGGATATTGAACTTGATTGTATGGATGGATGGATGGATGGGATTGGGGGTTTTTCTTTGTATATACATGATGTATAATATGGGATTGGGTGATGGGGTATTAGGTAATGGGGTATTAGGTAATGGGGTATTGGGTAATGGGGTAATGGGGTTGAAGGAAGAGAAGGAAGAGAAGGAAGAGAAGAGAAGAGATTGCCATGTTACACAACATGGTTTCGTACGACGGGAAGTTGGGAGTGTAGATTTGTGGATGTGTGGATGTGTGGATGTGTGATGCATGTATGTATTACTCGCTCACGTTCTGACTTGGTTGTTTATTTATTTATTTATGGTCTATGGATCCATCTGTTATCGAAATGGTCAGAGGAAAAGAAAGAAACGAGAAACTTTCTGGAACATATCTAGTAGATACTCGTTCAATACTACCACGGGAGATGGGATATTTTTGTTGTGTTGATTGGCATAATTCGGGTTGATGATTTATTTAGGTATATATCTAGATTTATATGTGTATATGTGTATGTGTAGATCTGTAGGTATTTATGGAGGTATGTATGGAGGTATGGAGGTATGTATACAGCTGAGTTGAATTGAGATGCATCAATGGCGTTAGTTATGTTGCACGACATCGGACCGGATTCACCACGTGTGTGTATGGATGTAGGAAGAAGAAAAAATGGATGGATGGATGGATCGAGATCTGTTTGTGTACGTTATGGAGTTGTATATTGGTTCATTCATATGTATTGAGCAGTGGAGGTATGGAGGTATGGAGGAGTGAGAGGAAATGATGGGTGAATGTCTATGATTTTGTTGTTCTTCTTTCCATCGGGTTCAGATACCATCTCCCCTATTTCATTTGTCGATTTGAAAATAAAGTCATCCTCGTTTAACTTCTTTACTATCTGTCTTCTCTTCATTCTTCACAAATTCATCCTATGGTGAAGAAAAAGATACATTATCGTGGCTGAGGAATATAAATTAAGGTTACATCATCCATGGATCCCTCAACAAACCACATCTTCACCCCTCCCACCAATATCCCAAAAGTTCATTGGGACATCGCCAAGACCATTCCTAGTCGTTGTACTACCGATGTGATGAAAATCCCAATTAGCCGAGCAGTAACGTTCGGATGGGGAAGGGGAAATCTACTAGGGAAGAATAAGTGACAAATGAGAGCATCAATAACAGAAATCCCAAATCTATTTCTTCCAAGACCTCAACCCTGCATATATGTATGCATATGAATATGCTCATGCGTACATATGCGTGCATGCATGCATGCTGTACACAACCATTTGATCTGTTGAAGAAGAAATTTCATTTCCTTCCTTCGGGACAAATGCCAAGACAAGCCAATGTCGCACCAATGCGACGGGAAATTTCTCATTGTATTTCGTCACTTTACCGGAATGGGTGGTGGGATGAGAATCCGTGTGTGAGTATTGTGGCGGAAATGCTGGAAGAGGTGAAGATCTGAGGTGGGTATCGTACTTCGGGTCTCATGGTGTCTAGTGTGTGATATTGGTGATACAAATATGATGGAAGAAATACCCAAGTTGACAACTTGATTGGGATTTCAGGGATGCATTTGGTGGTGAGATGATGGCTTGAGGTGTGGTTTGAATGTTCGGTTTATATTGGTGTATGTATATATATTGTTGATTCCTGATTCTGATATGTATTGTTTCAGACAATCTTTGATTTGATGGTTGTCAGTCGGGTTTGCTTCGCTCTTGCCTTTTTTTGTGAGAATGACGTGGGTGAGGTTTCAATATTAATGGTATTGTATTACTTTATATCCTTATCATCACTTTCCATGGGGAATACTGACGAAGATATATAGACGCTGAAGTTGAAGTGGTGTTCTTTGAGATGAGATATATTTCTGAGAGAATATGACTGAAGAAATGTATTTTGTTTATTGACAATATCTTGGTGGTCAGGTAGGATTGTCGGTTGACCCACGGTCGAACGAAGAAAGTGAATACTGCACTTTCTATTCGATTTCGATCTTGCCAACTCATGCGCCTTGATTATATATACATCTTCCTCGGTCAAATTCAAAAGATGGATTCACTCTTTTCGGCAGTGAGGTTTCGTCCTATTAAGATGACTTCAATTTTATATTGGGGGTGCCTCAATTTTCTCTTGCGGTCGGAGGATCTTACTACTACGGCAACAACAATACGAAGTCCTTCATCTTTGAGTATATTAAGATCATCACCAACCTCTTCAATACATACGAAAGACACAGAGGTGAAGAGAACCTTATATCTGCAAACAATGGGACTTCTACAACCATTCATAGAGCATTCGCTCTTAATTTTTATCACGACACTCCTGGTGTATCAGATCACATTGGTGGTTTATCGACTTTACTTTAGTCCTTTGGCTAAGTTTCCAGGTCCTAAGTTGGCGGCGGCAAGTCTTTGGTATGTTGGTGTTTTTCATATCTCCAGGCTGAAGGTTCCTTGAATGGAACGGAGAGTAGTAAGAGGAAGTTCCTCGAGAAAGAGAAAGGTTACTTCGTTGTGGATCTTTGGAAAAGATGTGGTATGAGACTTAGTTCTTTGAAATTTACTAATACACGTGTTGATACAGGTACGAGTTCTACTATGATGTTTGGTGTGATGGACAATTTACGTTCAAAATCAGAGAGTTGCACAAGGTTTACGGTATGTGTTTTCGGTTTTCTTATAGCGTTTTTCGTGTTTGATGAGCAGATTGTTGCTTTTTATGTCTTCTAGACGTTTTGTATTGGTTGCTTCCACTTTTTGCCATCATGGCACCTTTCCTTCATTCATGTCTCCATCTTACTTCTCTTTTGCTTCCAATTCCACTTCCACTATCTTTCAATACACTTCTGTATCTTTGATTCCTTGCCTTACTCACGATCTTTCCCTTTTAACCGCTTTCTCATAAACAAACTAATACCCTCAGGTCCCATCATCCGTATCTCTCCCCATCAACTCCACGTCTACGACCCCGCTTTCTATGAAGAGTTGTATTCCCAACACAAAGTCCGTCACAAGTATGCCTACTTCCTCGATCGTTTCCAGCTTCCCGGCTCAGCTTTTGGAAGTGTAGATCATAAACTTCATCGAGAACGACGCGCTGCTCTCAATAAATATCTCTCAAAGCAAACGATCAAGAAGTTGGAACCTATGTTACTTGATATGCTTGACAAATTATGTGGAAGAATTGAAGAGTTTAAGGAAAAGGGTGAGAAGTTAGATATGAGGATTCTTTATCAGTGTTTTATTACTGATGTTATTACTTTGGTTTGTTTTATTGCTTTCTATTGTTATAGTACTTCAAGTTTTCCTTTTGGTATTGATTACACGCTTATTTTTTCAAAGAATCCAAACAACGTCATAAACTAACTCTCACACACAGTACGCACTAAATCGTTCCTGGAATCATCTTGATTCTCCCAATTTCTCACCCCTCTGGGTCGAAACCATAGCCGAAACCGTCAAATTAGGCCATCTCCTAACACAATTTCCTATCCTCCTACCTATTTCTCTAGGACTTCCCAGATGGTTGTTAGAGATCACCAAACCTGGTTTTGCTATGCTCATGGATTTTCGCAAGGTTAGTATTCTTTGACATCTTCCCCGCTTCCACTTTTCTTTCACAACCGAGAATCGAAAGGAGGTACAAATCTAACACATCACGCTTTTCTAGGCAATTGAAGTAGACACCAGGAATATCCTCGATGGTAACTACAAATTTGATCCCGATAAAGGTAATGGAATTGAAGGAACAATCGTTCATGCAATTCTTGAATCAGATGAAATTCCTCCTTCGGAAAAAGAGTTTCAAAGGTTATTTGAAGAAGCATTTACACTAATTGGAGCTGGGAGCGACACGGTATCGAACATGTTGACTGTAAGTGATTTTTCATTCTTCTAAATTTTGAGAAAAGAAAAAGAAGGGAAGGAAGTAGAGGGAGGGAGAAAAGACTCTATTCGGCAGAAGATAGGCGTCGAATTTACTAACATGTTGAATTTCAGAACACACATTTCCATCTTCTCGATAATCCACAACATCTAAAGACTTTGAGAGAGGAATTAAAATCAGTTATGCAGGATCGACACGCAAGAGCTTCTCTGAAAGATCTTGAAGGCCTTCCGTTTTTAAATGCTGTTACTAATGAAGGTTTGAGGTATGTATTCACTTCCTTGTCATTTTCCTCTTCCTCTTCTTCTTCTCTAAGCGTATTATCTTTACTTTGGGGACTCAGTCTAACTAACATACTCATATAGACTTTCTTATGGTGTATCAACTCGTCTTCCTCGCATTTCTCCTTACGAAGTTATGATGTATAAAGATTGGGAGATTCCTGCTGGTGTACGTATTCTCCGAATTCCTCCCCTTCCACCCCTTTAGTTTGGAAGGGAAAACTTCTAGCTTACATCATCATGCTTGAATTCAATTTCAGCCTTGAATGAAATAAAATAGGAAGCTAACCTCCACAGACACCCGTCTCGATGACCTCCGTCCACATGCACCAAAACCCCGATATCTTCCCCGACCCACTGACTTTCAACCCCTACCGCTGGCTTACTTCCGCTCCCGCTCCCACCAACAATTCTTCCACCACTCCATCCCTTCATACCCTTACCCCAGAAAAAACTCTCGAAAAATACCTCGTCGCTTTCGGCAAGGGATCGCGCTCCTGCGCAGGCATCAACCTGGCCAGAGCCGAAATCTTACTTACGCTCGCGACGATCTTTAGAAGATATGAAGTACAGGAGTTGGTGGAGACGGATAGGAGAGATGTGGAGGTGAAGAGGGATTTGTTTTTGCCGTTTCCGGAGGTGGGGAGGGGAGGTGTGAGGGTTAGGTATGGATAGAGATGGGATGGGGGGTGGGAAAGGGGAAGGGGAAGGGGATAGGGGGAGTGGGATAGGAGGAGTGGGAGATAGAGAGGAAGGGGGTGGGTTGGAGATGACAAAGTGGAGGGGGGTGTTTGACATTACATCGGAATCTGCAAATGGGTCAACAGTACCAAAGTCTCGACAGTCAAAAACAACAAGATTCCTAGCCGAGGAACTTCCAAGAAAGCTTTGCAGGTCAGGTGAAGCGAGAAATACACATATACACATTAAGACTACGAAACAAAGACCTCGCAGCCTTGAAATGTCGTTTGTGGAATTGTGTAGCATGGATAGAGTAGATGAATGGCTGGATAGAAGTACGTATTCCGATGCCAAGTTAGAAGTTTAGAGGTTGAATGGAGTCTGAGATATGATATTTGAGGATTGGGTTGTGGGGAGGGGAAGAATAGTTCGAGGGGGAGGGTTGTAGTTGGAGTTGGTATATCTGGGAGGTGTAATTAGAAACTAGATTACTCGTACCTAGATACCTACCTACCTAAATACCTACTACCTAACTAAATACCTAACTAAATACCCAAATATTATGTATCAATCCAATAACAAAAATATGGGAAATATAGGGAAATCTCAGAACTCAGAACTCTGAATCTGCAACTGAAATTCAGAAAGATTGTAAAAGATAATAGATAACGAGAGGAATGTGAGACTCTGTCTCATTTTTACCCATCTACCTACCTACCTACCTGGTAAGATTATGATAAACGAGGTGGCGGATGAGGATGGAGATGCGGATGGAGATATAGATATAGATACAAATGAACATAACCTAGAATCAAACAACACTCATAAGATTACATTTCCCATTGTAATCTCCTCATCAAATATCCCCCTCCCCCATACATCTCCGCTTGAAATGAGAGTTAGAACCTGTTAGTTTCACGTAGAACTAATAAATAGACAAATAGCTGACGAAACGAATCAGTCAATCATAGACTTAAGGTTTCGCAACCCTGCCTTTCTTGCTTTCTCTCTCTCTCTCTCTCTCTCTCTCTCTCTCTCTTGTCTTGCTTGTTTTGCTTGCCTTGCTTGCCCTCTCTCTTCACCCCCTTCTTTCACTATGCTCGTTATCAATATTCGATATGATAACCTCAGAACTATAATGATGTATGTGTGATATATGCATGAAATAGGTACTCAAATACATACCTATATCTACTATTCACGGCCCACAGGCTAGATAGAAATTCAGAATCCCATCCACCCCCTCTCAATGCATCAGAGACAAGACAGGAAGGATACTGATATCACATTACATCCAATCCACACGCTCCGGAAAGATAAGATAAAAATGAATAATTCGAAAATATCTTCTTTCTGTTTTCTCAACTTTCAATTCTAAACAGACAAAGAATACAAACGCAACGCAAACTCTTAAATGCAATCAATCAAATAACTTAACCGAAGTAACAAATTTAGTATATTTTAGTAAGTATTTGTATAGGCTCATCTTGTCTCTCATACAAACAAACAACTAGATCTCATCCCAGATGCAAATCACTTAATAGCATCTATAAAAATCTATTTAACTAATCTACAATTCTTCATGCTTAACCTCTTCTTCCTTCTTATCATCCTTCGCCTTTCTAATTGCTTCCAAAATTTGTTCTTCGCTAGGCATCTCATCATTCTCCCCCACCTTGAAAATAGGCTTTCCTTCACTTCCTTCATCACCCTTTCCAGCCTTTCCATCTGGTCCTCCAAAGCCCAAATCAATTGTCGCATCTGCTTCATCGGCAGTTGCAGTTCCAGTCTTCTTACTCTTCTTCGTCTTTGACTTCGATTTTGTGGACTTCTTCTTCTCGGGTTTGCTAGTTGGCTTGCGAGCAGTCTTGTATGGTTGTTTCATACTCTTCATGATAAGTTCTACACCAATATCTTGAAGTTGTTTCGTCTTTTCGGCGAGATCCTTGATAAGAAGAACAGGGTCAGCTGTAGCAGCCAATTTTTCTTGTTGGGCGACAAGTTCGGAGAGCCATTTGGAAATATCATCGTAAAGTGCTTGAGGAGCTACGAGATCAGCTTCGTTGTAGACTGGTGGCTCCATAGTTTCTTCTTCGGGAGGAGCAGTTACTGTTGATGAAGCGGAACCGGCATTCTCTTCATCTTCGAGATCGGCAAAATCATCAACCGTGGCTGTGGATGTTGTTTCGGAACTGGCTGAAGCGCTGGATTTAGATGCGCTGAAGGAAGAATGGGCCTCTGTGTCATTTTTGATTTGCTCTCTTACACCGGCAATGAACGATTTAGTTTGCTCTAGCGCGTCGTTGAGAGATTTCAAATGTTCAGGTCGGCCAGCGGCTTCTTCTCTTCGCTTTTGAATTGGTGCAACGATGTCTTTCATTTCCTTGAGTTTGGCTTTAAGTTCATCACGAGATGCATCGGCACCACCAGAGTAAATCCATTCACTTGCTGCCTTAGATTTGCTCTCTAAATCTGAACGTTCAGCTTCGGTAGATGCGGCGATGAATTCTTCATTATCAAGGAAGTCTCTTGCTTTGTATGTAAATCCTTCCAATTGGTTCAAAGCTTCTTCGCGTAGACAACGGGATCGGTCAGAATCATCAAACGCGGCGATACGATCTTTCATTCTAGTGATTTCAGAAGCTGGAACTTCTGGAAGACCTTTGAGTTTAAGTTCATATTTCAATGGAATGACAATCAAAGTTTTCTTGCTCTTGGCGGCTTCCTTGTCCTTGGCTGATGCGGATGCGGATTTTGAGGCAGATTTAGAGCTGGACGATGAGGTGGCTTTTTTAGATGTAGTCGAACTTTCGGTGGTGCTAGAGCTATCCGTGGATTCCTTATCATCCTCTAATGGTGCTTGATCTTTCTTGCCAAATCCGAAAAGTCCCTTGACACTATCGACCATGCTCTCCTTCTCTGTCTCTTCAACCTCACAGTCAACGACAAATTTTACGATGTCCATTTCACCATTGACAGGACTAACACGAGTGCTCAAATGGACTCTAATATCCTTGTTATCGCAGTTGTGTTTCTCTCTCAAAAGAGCTACAGACTCTGTCAAATTTTGTGAAGTGATGGCTTTCAGTTCCTTCTCTGCGGATCCTGGCGATACTTTTTCGGATGATGCAACATGTTGATAAAAATCAATAGTGAATTCCTCATGATTCTCGAAAGTAAATTGCTTCTCCGCATTGACATTAGTGGTCGGTTCGTACAATCTCATGTGCCTTGGCTTCTTGTGAATATCAATGTATTTAATGCCAGCGGCATAAGAAGCACCATCGTAACTTCGAATTTCCTTGACTCTGAACGAAGGACTGAGTCCGGCACCTCTGAATCCAGCACCAAAAACGGCGGCTTCATCGGCATTGACATTGGTGCGGATCTTGTCGGAACCACCAACAATCTTCTCGAGCTCCTTCTGAACAAATGGAGTTCTGATAGCACCTCCATGAAGAATGATAGAATCGAGATCCTTGATCTCAAGATTGGCAGAATCTAAAGCCTTTTCAATAACTGTACCAACTCGAGCTGCATGATCCTCGGCGAGTTTTTCAAACTCCGCTCGGCTAATCTTGTATTTGAAGTCAACATCTTCGTAGAGTCCTTCGAAACTAGCTTGAGTATTGGCATTGGCACTGAGAATTTGTCGTAAACGTTCGGCTTCCTTCCACAACTTCGCAGCAGCTCTTCCATGAGCCTGGACCTTCTCAGCAGTTGCTGATACCTTTTGTGCCTTGGGAGATTCGACAAATTGTGCAATCATATCATCGACGATGACAGCGTTGAGAGCATCGCCTCCAAGTGTTCTATCCCATCCACTGCTGACGACTTTTACTTCTTGAATGGTCTTGTTGAACTTTCCAACGTCCTTTACGGTTCGTCCTTGGAACTTCAAGATTGAAGCCTTTGTAGATCCGGCGCCCATATCAAAAATCATGTGGTGTTCGGCTTTTCCTCCCTCATTGATGCTTGGGAAAGTTCGGGAGGTGGCGTAATTGAGACCGACAGCCAATCCATCACTGATCAATTCCAAAACTCGAAGACCTGCCAAATCTGCCGCCAGAAGAACAGCTCTCTTCTCCTCCGTGGTGTAAAAGACTGGGACGGTAATGACTAAATCATTGACTTTGCTACCAGCTAGAGCCTCGGCGTTCTTTTGAATGCTCTGCAATTCCATGGCCAAGATTTCCTCGACAGTCCATGGCTGCTCATCTGCAGCGAATGCACCGCTTCGGAAAGCTGCTGTGCCTCGTGTCTTATCCGCCTCCAATTGTAAAGCCGGGTGCCTAATTCCGTATTGTTTAATGAGATCATTCTCCGTCTTCAATCCCAAGAGGGGCTTGAGGTTAGGATAGACATCTCCAGGAAATCGTGCAGCCAAAGCTACCGCATCTGAACCGTAAACTCGTTCTGGGAATGATCCGCTAACAGGATTTTTCGAAGGCTTGAAAGCTACGGCAGATGTTTCTTTTCGACGAGAGTCTTTTGTGAGAACGATTTCGAGTGGAATGCCGGGTTTTACTAAAGCTGCCTTGATATATTCTGTCCCAAGATCAACACCTAAAACAGCCGATGCAGCCAGTGCTGTGGAAGAGAAGATATAAAATAAACATAATATGGACAAGATTGGAGAAGAAAAGATCTTCCCAGAAGGACTCCTCGAAAGAGCCATTATATGTTGTGGTGTAGCAAGCTTAATTGCTATAGAAATGAATGAAGTGAAATAATATTTAAGAGGGGGAAGATGGAGGATAAGGTCAAAGAAATACTGTAACGAGTTTCAACTACTCGAGTATCAAAATATGACTGCCCTGCCTCAAATATTCGACATAGAATCTGTCCACAAGAATTCCAAGTCAAATATTCGTAAGGACAACAATACAGTTATCAATATAACAACAAGACCTCTTCTACTTGATTTTTAATATAATTCACTTATGGACAAGTATTCTTTTCTTGAGACTTCTCCAAGGTGTTCCCAAAGATTGATTGACGTTGATAATCCTTGTAACGACCAAAGAGGACAGCTTTACAATTATCAGTCCTAAGGCTGAAGGTTCTCGAGGGGTTTCCATCGATAAGATGTCTTATCTAAAATCCGATAAGAGAAAGGTGGAGATCACGGAGCAAGTAGTACCCGAGCCTCCGACCTTCCGACCGACCCAACATTTTGAGTGAAGCAAGGTTTCTCGGGTTTCCAACTTTTCCCCTCCATCCATTGCTCTGCCCCTCCCCCCTCCTTTCTTCCCCTCCATTCCTATTCCTTGACATTAATACAAATGCCGGTAAATGATCTCATCTATTCGTTCGTGTGGCAAAGATATTACAATTACTACCCAGGTAGGTAGGTATAGGTATTTGGAACACAACTCTACTACATGTTCTCAATCTATCAAGTCTCGCCGTCTGTTACGACGTTGATTGACACATTTAAATATTGTCAATCATTCAGCTAATCCACAGCTTCAAAACAAACCAACAATTCCACAAAATACCACCACAACTACAACTTGATGACGAAAGATCTTGCGGCTTCTCTGCGACATCTACCAGTCAGTACCTTGGCTTCTCAACCTGCCTCTCAGCCACCGGTCTACAAGTCAATCATCCATATGTCTGTCTCCTTTCCTTCCATAACCTTATGACAGTCATAAAGCCACAAGTCACACTAGTCATCATTGTGCATATTTTTAGGCTTTTTATAAAAACGGCGCATTACAACCACAGAAATAGATTTGATCGATAATTAGTCCTTTTTAATCTTCTTTTCATTATCATTTGCTACTCATCCAAAAAACTTATAACTCTCACAAAAACTATACATTCACACAACTACCAGAGAGACCATTACTCTTGCCGCATCACAATGTCTGCAACTCCTTTCATCCAATTCCTAGGTCCAACAAACCTTGATGGGTATGATCGCAAACTTCCCGCATCAGAGCAACCCGATCATATTCCCAAAACCTTCCTAGACGCTATGGAAGTTCGAGAAGCTGTCTTCGTCCAAGAGCAAGGGGTTCCTCTCGAGAACGAGTTTGATTCCGACGACTCTCGAGCTTGCCACTGGGTCATTTATGCTTCAGTCAACGAAACAACTGATCCTGAAGTCAAGGATGATGATGGTAATATATTACAGAGAAAGAAGAGTAGGACTACATCTCAACCTATTGGCACAATTCGCCTGGTACCATTTCCACATCCACCACATCCTGAACCAGGTTCCAGCTATCATGCTGATGCGCTGGAAACGGCCCCGATTCCCGATGGCACAATCCCACCTCCTTACATTGTCGATCGAGCAACTACATATCATGACGGAGTCGAACCATATATAAAACTGGGTAGAATTGCAGTCATCAAGGATTGCAGGGGTGCTGGCATCTCCAAATTACTGGCAGGCGCAGCTATGTCGTGGGCGCAACAGAACCCTACATTCTTTAATCCATCTGTTGCCACAATGGGAATGGAAAATGTTGGAGCTTCGACCACAGAAGAAATACCTGTGTGGAAAGGTTTGATGTGTGTTCACGCACAGGAACAGGTTGCGCCAGCTTGGGCTAAATGGGGATTTAAGATTGATGAGAAGATGGGAACTTGGGACGAGGAAGGAATCAAGCATGTTGGAATGTTCCAAAGAGTGAAGACGCTTAGCATTGCACCTACGATATAAGCAGCTATACTGCGGTAGAAGCCTCCTTCTCTTCAAAAGTATGGGGGAATCTGGAAAACGGGATAGTTTGGGAGGGTTTGTTAAATGAGAGAGAGATACCCGGTTGATGGTTTGATAAAAGACGAAATTAATGATTTTAACGATAAATGAGGCCGGCAGTTTGCAACAATGAAAATTATAATTACAAATAGCAATCGCTTCCAGGTCTTACAATCTTTTCTTTTTTATTCTTTAATGTGAAGCTTTGATGTGCTATCATGGTCAGACATAGTTGTCTCCAAGTTTTCAATCTCAATTACTTTGCAGCAGCGTCTCTTGTCCCAAAAATTTCTGACAAGTGATTGGGCCTGAAGGACGCCCATTTTCTCTCCGTCATTTCCCTCCTACAGTAATTTCATCGTGCAGAGCCCGTCGCGATGACATACTGGATGGTTAACATGAATATTCACGTCTTATGAAATTGATAAACCTGCGAACCGGGTAAGTTGACTTGATTACTTGGTCACATCACAAGTTTAACCCCAGGTTCTCTCTACTCGATTTCTTTGCTTCTTTTTTTTAATTGACTTGCGAAGCGAGTTGGCGTTTTCGATCTCGAAGAAGAATGTAGTGCTCTGTATACAACCACTACCCCTACTCATTCGTTTCTATCTGCATACTCCTCGGTTCTAAGTTCTGCTCTCAATACCTCGTCTGGAGCCGCATGATAGTTGTTCGATTAACTACCAAATATCTTGCCGGATTGATTGATTTGAAATAATGTCCAAGAATTAAGGAATTGGCAGAGTCATTAAGAAGATCTAGTTATGACCACAGTCTCTGATGAGAGAGATAGCCGATTCAAGCACGTTGATATCATGTGGATGGCCAGTTCTTCCAAGTGTTGGTAATATCAGATCAAGGATTCTACTTTCAAAAACGCGACGCTCTTACTCACATATGTATTCGATGCTACACTGTCTGCAGCTTAGGAAATAATGTACATATTATATTGTTCACTGGATATGACGAGCATTGAAAGATGGTCCGATTAATGCACGCCGGCTACAATTTATTGGAGCAGCATATTGTGGAAGAAATGAGTAAATCCTTAGGGTTTCAATATCCCCATGCCATATGAAAGATGTATTCTTAATGTGTATTAAATGACTCGCTCATTTGAAGTTGTCTCGTTTATCATTATCCTCACGCCCGGGACGCATGTATTTTACGTATCATCGTGCAGTTTCTCAAACACAGTGAGGTCACTCGCATTATTTATCTGCATGGTCGCGGGGAAGTGCAGGTGTCTGGCAAGTTGATAGGCTATGAGGGATTGTTTACTGGTTTCGTGAAAATGTGTAGAAGTGCTGCCTGAAGTGAGGCAAATAACGTACTCGGCGGCGCAGCCTTGTGAGGGGAAGATGGGTGGGGGTATATAATCCTACATACTTCTTTCACCCTCCGAGTTTCTCTACTTTTACTATTCTCAAAAAGCTGCAAGTCAATTAGTAGCATTGGAAATAATCATGTAAGTCAGAGTGCTTCCTCTACAGAGTTCAAATTTAAGACGATCGATGAGCTAATAAGTCATAGGCTCGCTCACATACTAACCTACGGTAGCTGGAAAGCCCAGCATGGTGCTCAGGCTACATCTGTTCCACTCACTTTCATTGAGAATCTCAAGGAAAACTATCCAGACCACCACGTTATGCAGACCAATCCTGATAAATGTGACCTCATGGGTTACGCCGATGCCGGTTTCGCAAAAAATGAACGCAGTGATGAAATTGCTAATTGGACTATCCAAACATACCACGCACCAGGATCTCGTCTCGCCAATAAACCAAAGACAGTCGTTGAAAATGTCAAATTCGGCAGGTGGGATTACGTTTGGGAGAAAATGAAATATATTGTTTATCAAGCACAGTATGATCATCCAGCGGGGTTCGGCACTTTGAAGTTACAGTTTATCCTCACAGATAAAGAAGAAGACCCTTCCGCTGAGAGTATACGTGCTTTGATTCTAGCCGCCAGTTCCTGGACTGTTGAACTCCACGAAGAAATATACGTCTTCGATAGTCAAGAATGGGTTAAAGACAAGAATCTTTACGAATCTGTTCAGGGCTCCTCGTGGGACGAAGTCATTCTCAATAAAAGAATGAAAGCCAATCTTATCGCTGATGTGGAGGGCTTCTTCGATAATCAGGCTTTATATAAGAAGCTTGCTGTGCCTTGGAAACGTGGGATCATTTTGCATGGTGTACCAGGTAAGAATTTTCAGGAATCTCTACCCATGGGCACGTACTTCATTGGAAATGGTGTCGGTCCGTATCTCCCCGACCCAAGTACATCTTCTTATTCTATACATCTTACTTCGAGTCAATTTTCTCTCACTTCCTAAACTTTTCACCCTCGTGTTCATCCTCGTTAACACCCAACTCCAGGTAATGGCAAAACTATCTCCATCAAAGCCCTCATGTCAAGTCTCTCCTCTCGTCCTTCCCCTGTCCCATCCCTATATGTCAAATCTTTCGACGGTGAATGCCACGGCCCAAAATGGGCCATCTCAACCATCTTTC
Organism: Botrytis tulipae; assembly: GCA_004786125.1. Taxonomy (NCBI): domain Eukaryota; kingdom Fungi; phylum Ascomycota; class Leotiomycetes; order Helotiales; family Sclerotiniaceae; genus Botrytis; species Botrytis tulipae. Next base: position 135,293 of record PQXH01000046.1, read on the forward strand.
AAAAAGCCCGCAAAATGGCACCCTGCCTCCTCATCTTCGAAGATCTCGATTCCCTCGTCACCGAGAAAACGAGATCTTACTTCCTAAACGAAGTAGATGGACTAGAATCCAATGATGGAATCCTCATGATCGGCAGTACGAACCATTTAGGAAAATTAGACTCGAGTATTAGTAAGAGACCGAGCAGATTTGATCGGAAGTACTGTTTTAGGGTTCCGAATGAAGAAGAGCGCAGAGCGTATGTAGAGTTTTGGAGGGGAAAACTGGGAAAGGATGGAGGTGATATGGTGGAGTTTGGAGAGGAATTGTGTTCACTTGTTGTGAAGATGACGGAGGGGTTCAGTTTTGCTTATTTGAAAGAGCTATTTATTGTTACGCTGTTGAGTATTGCGAGAGGTGCTACAGGTGCGAATGATGATGGTGCTGAGGGGGAGGAGGAGGAGGAGAGTGAGAGTTCCACGACTGCTTCTACATCCACACCTACGGATGATGGGGTAGTGGTTGAGAAAGACGATAGCATGGAAGATGTTCTTCACAACACTCGACCTTCTACTGACACCAAGGAAACAGCGGAGTGGACCAAACCTCAGAAGACTCTCCCAAAAGTAGATGTTCCTGAGCATCTCACAGATAACATTTTTCTCAAAGCACTTCTAGTGCAAGCGAAGATGCTCGTAGAGGAAATGGATAACACGGATGAACTCATGGGAGGGGAGAAGGTTCTTGGTTCGAATGGGATGGGTGGTCCTTTGCCCATAGGAATGGCGAGGGCGAGGGCCGGAATGGCTATGTGTTGATTAGATTTTGGGAGAGTAGTGAAGTGGTGGGGTGGAGTGAGGTTAGGGCGTGCTAACTTTCGGCAATGGAATGGGCACTCGCGATGAACTTTTCTTTTTGGATCTACAGATTATTACATTCTCTTGAAGATTTTTGTGGACAGAGAAAATCTTTTCATATCGATATGCATATCTGTTCAAGTATTTAATTGACTTGGTGATGACGGCTGTGAATGTTTTTATTCTATCTGATAGTGGACGAGCTCATATAAGTAAGTCAAATTCCAGACTTATACCCTCTTTTCTTCAACTCTACCGTCTCGTTGTATTCATATAAATCGTTGAAAAGAACACCACACTCATCTTCTTATGCTCCTCCCTCCCCATATGTCAACTGGTAGCAACGGATCGAGTCATGAGAAACTATCATGCTGGTACACTCTTCGCTTCTCCACCCAATACACATAGCCCCTCTCATCAATACATCGTACCATCGCAGCAGGAAATCACTCGTACAAAAACCATATCATAATATCAACATCGACGCATCTCCTCAAATTCACTCCTCTCAAATACCCCAATAAAGCTCCCTCCACAATCGCCATCCTCATCTCATCTTCTTCAAACCATTCCCTTTTCTTCCCCTCAAGCGACCCGGTCCCAGAAATGTAAATTTAGCATTCGACTCCATAGATCCAGCCTCCAAGCTAGCTTGAAAAGCAGTAAGAAGTCTAACCGCTTGATGTCGCGCATATGGTGAGCCTTGAATCAAGACTAATGCGGTATCTGACACTCTTCCATCTTGAGCACGATATGGATCGAAGATGAGAATGCGAGCTTGGGATTGCTGTTCGAGGTTGCAGAGCTCGTGGTAGCGGTTGCTTTTGAGGGCTTGTTGGGCGTGAGAAGATATCTGAAGTTTGGTGGTTTCGAAGCCGAGGAGTTGGGTGTCGGGAGTGGGCGCCAGATGTACGGTTCCTAGTCCAGTATTCCATGTTGATCTTGCCTTGGGACGCGGCTATAAAATGGGTTCCGATTGAGATGACTGTGAAATACCCTGCAAATGCGCAGGGAGGTTCTCTCGTGTATCCCAAGCGCCAGTGTCAATCTTATCTGCAGGATCTGTTCTTAGCCCTTCATACTCAAGTGGCGTTTCGTTTCTGTCGTTTGATCTGCCAACTTTCGTTTTAGTCGGATAAGAAGACGATCGAAAGTCGTGATTTCTATGAGATTCTATGTCGGATGGAACTTGAACGGCTGAAGATAACGACTGAAGATCTTGTTTTGAGAGCTGCATATGTCCCAAATTATGAGCAGTCGAGAGACCAGGATCGATAGGAGAAGAATCCCTAATAAATATCCAGTCTTCGAGGCAAAAATCTGGAAGTTCGTCAGCATATCTTACTGGGTGAAAACCCATGGGTGTTTTACAACGCAAGTCCAAGCCCTCAAGACAGGTGAAGTATACTTCGAAATCCTCCCAGCCACTTTCTTCACTAGCTATCTTGTCGACATGAACATATATTTCGAAGCAAGAGTATTTCTGTCAGAGCCGTTTTTGCGTCTCGTTGTTGCCCCAGATGCCCACTCTTATTATCTCCCCATCTTCATCCAGCCCTACCACAAGCTGTTCGAGTATCTCAATATCATGTCTGTATAATCTCTTGAAATGTAAGTCTTCCACCTCGAAATCAGTAAAGGATGGATCAAAGGCCCAATCATCAGGGGTCCACATGCAAATTGCTGGGCCGAATCCTTCGGCATATGGTTCTTCGCCTTTACATGGTGGGATACCACCACTCCATGGCACACGATGTGTTTTTTCTACATGATGTCAGAACAAATCATATCTAAATAACGAATGAATTGGTTCTTACCGTGTTTATACCAGAACACATATTGTGCTAACCACTTTATAGCATTTAATGATGCACCACTAGACTTATAAAAGTCTTTGCATCTCTCATACTCGATCTTGAAGGCTCCACGCGTGTATTCTGGGCTGAATGGGTATATCTTGCGACGAGGCTCAAGCTTGTCAACCTCGTCATACCAGGATATATCATACGTTGCAAACATATTGTAGGCAGAAAAGTCTACTCCGCGAAGCACCCGTCAACGAATATCTTTGCTCTGCTGTATTGAGAGGAAGGAAATTGACGAAGGAAGAATGGCTACTGGTCCTTATTACTCGATCTCGTGAGTGATGACTAAAAAAGGCGGCCAGAATTCTTCAAGATTGAGAACGATAGAGAAACCAAAAGGAGTAGATGGGTTTGGAGTTGTTGGGAGATTAACAGCGAGGAAGTTGGGGGTGAGAAAGCAGTTTGACTTCACGTTATCAGAGGGCGCACCTGGAAGCTTAAAGGTGAGAGTTCGACAACTTTCATAGCACATCTATCAAGACTTACCACAATCACCTGCAATCGTATCAATCCCAATATCTGTATCAAAGCTACTCTTGCCCCCGAATTCGGAGGACTATTGCCGGGGCTGATAAGTTTCAACCGAATTTTCGAACCCCGATTATATCATTGCATGGTGAAGAGTTCCATCAGATAATCTCTCTATGCTCGATGTTATCTTTCCAATAGTAACTGTTGAATCAATATAAAAGTTTCCAAGATTGACTATCTGGTGACTTTATTCCATTATCTGTATTCAGCTACTCCCAATGCGACTACGAATTGAAAATATCGATAGGAGTTCCATGACTGACGAGACAACTATCTCTCATTGACTAGAGAATAGAAGCTCATCTCGACTTACTACTTAGACGGCTGGGATTGAGCTGCAGTTCGAGCAGTCTTTGTCAAAGTTCATGCCCTGCCCACCAACGGAATGTTCTCTCTTGACGATGCTATGATGCTATGAACTCGAGAGAAATTCACAAACCAAAGCATCTCCTATATATCTCACAACACTGAGATTTCCCTTCAGACAAGTATCTGCCTGAAATGTCGTCGACAATCCCTAGAAATCTCACTTGTGCTGACATATCCAGCAATCACATGATTAGTCCCGAACTCCGACTTCATGTCCAATCATGAGACGACCAGCACCCACGACAGCATCGGCAAAATACTTGTTACTAGAGAGTAAATCTGTGAGCTGAAATCAAATATTCCATCTTCAAATATAAAGCTAATGGCACTTGGGAATTATCCCGGTACATCCAAGTTTTCGGAGATCGGAGTTCGGTGTAAGCAATTTTGGACGTGTCAGTCATCCGGCGTAAAGTATTGATTGCACAATATATATAGGTAGGTAGTTGCCTAATAAGAGTTTTCGAGTACTTAAGTGAATATCGAAACTTATATCAATCCTCCTCCATCATTTCCACGCCATCCGATGATCTAGCCGTTGAAACCCATAATCACACCTCCAAAATGCCGTCCCAACCCTTCATTCTTCGCCCCGCGACCCTTTTCGATATCCCTCAAATGACACACATTGTCATCGCAGCCTATGGTCCCAGCCCCGTAAGCGACTTCTTGAATCCTCACGCAAAACAATATCCGCGAGATCAACAGATATCCGTTGGACAAGCTGTTACGAAATCCTACCTGAACCCTCAGACTCTGACCCTGGTAGTTTGTTCTCCCGAGTCACCTGATGTTCTTTTGGCATATGGGATGTATAGTCGTAAAGGTGTGGATTCCGGAGTCAAGGAATTTGTAAATGAGAGGAGCGGCGTGGAAAGAATCGGGAGATGGATATTGAGCTCCATCTTAACAGTTCTGTTCGGATTATATAATTACCTCCGGCCAGACCGTTCTATATCAAAACCCAACAGGGCCGTTTTCGATCACTCAATAAAAATGGATCAAGAGCGTTATTGGTCTCCCGAAGCTTTCCCAAGGAGGCAAAATCGCTGGCATGTATATAGTATCGTTGTACTTCCTGAGTACCAAGGGAAAGGCATCGGAAGATTGCTGATGGAGTATATTTTGGAGAGGGCGGGGAAAGAGAATGTTCCTGCAGGATTGACTGCTAGTATTGAAGGAGAGAAATTGTATAGAAAATTGGGGTTCAGAATGCTAGGAGATTTCTACACGAGAGTTGGGAGGCAGCATGCAGATGGAGGCGGGCATATGATTTGGTGGCCGGAGGGTGTTGAGAAGGACGGAGACTATTGAGCAGTGCTATTGGAGTACTAAATGCTATGAGTACACAGACGGGAAAGCGTATTGAAATTATAAAGCCATCGTAATCAATCCCATTTGTCATGAAAGTAGATTATAGAAAATGAGATCCAAGCCCTTTCCACTCGAATTGAACACATTTCAAAATGAATAACGTCCTCCACAATCTCAAACGATGGCTTCATAGTTGACACTAAACCTCCTATTTCCCTCCAATTCCGGTTCCAAAACCACCCTTTCCCACTTCATACCCAGACCACAAATTGCACACACCACACCCGCTACAACAACCAACCAATAGACATTCCCTACAGTCGCCACTACTGCATCTAATGCACTTTTCATAACATCCCCATCGATAGGTCTCATGTCTCCCAACCCCTCCCCCTTCAACCCACCCAGGGCTTCCCTGATAATCTCCACCGGAACCCCCTCTCCAAAAGCTTCTTGAAGCTTCTTCACTCCCAAGTTTTGGTATATGCATCCCGCAATACTAAGTGCAATACCCGCACAGCCCACTTGCGCGACATTTATATACGCAATAAGTTTTTGTTCATCGCCGCCTGATTCTTCGGTGGCTGTGGTATCCTGTGCACCCACCGATGACACTTTACTCATACCAATATCGTAGGCTATTTGAAAGATCATTCCTACTCCTATTCCTATCAGGATAGAATAAAGGTAAATTGTTCTGTTGGACGTATCGATAGTGACTCGACTCATGAATATTCCGCCGACAATCATGAAGACCGAGGCGAGAATGTAAATAGCTTTGTAGTAACCGATTCGAGGGAGTAATGCGCCTGTGCATAAAATGATGATGAAGAAGGCTGCGATTGCAGGGATCAAATTTAGTGCCGATGCCATAGGAGAAGAGCCATGTGCAAATTGATAAAGAAGAGGAATATAAAAGATAGGTGTGACGAGTGCAGTCATTGACGCAGCTGTAGCGATAAAAAGAAGAACGAGTGTTCGAGAACGGAGGAAATGAACTGGAAAAATACGATGGGAAGAAGTGGTGAGGAGGCAAAGAGATTGTTGGATAATATAGCAGAAAAAAGAAATTCCGAAGAGCGTCCAGACTGCGATGGAGGAAATGGATGACCAGGACCAGGCTGAGCCACCCATTGTGACACCAACGAGAAAAGAAGCCCATACGATAACATGTAAGACGAACCCGAGGAAATCAATGAGTTTGAGTTTCTGTGAGATTGAAATGGAAGGCATAGGGTTGTGTTTTGGAAAAAGAAGGAGGAACAGGGGTGTCATAATTGCGGCAAGAGGAAGGTTGATATAGAAAGACCAACGCCAACCGAGAGCCGGAGTATTCGCAAAAGCCCCGCCAATTACTGGACCAAGAATGTTGCCGAGTCCAAAGGAAATTCCAAGTATTGCGTTGTAGATGGGTCTGGTACGTGAAGGTGTAAATTTGGATAGATAGTTAAGAGCTCTAACGATATGGTTAGTACATGTATCATGACTGCCAATCCTCCATCTCCTCAATTTGTTTCAGTCCTCGATATTTTTAAGGGATTGAAGGAACTTTTCATACAACAAGCAAGGAAGCCAAAAACATAGAAGAAGCAACCTACCCTAGATCAATTCCTGCTCCTCCAATACCCACCATGATCCGTCCAACTATCATAACGTTCATTGAAGTCGAAGCTCCACAAATTGCACTTCCTATCTCAAAAAGCAACATGCTAAACATGTACATGTATTTGATCTGGAAGATCCCATAGCAAGAACCAATAAGTAGAATAGTAGCTCCAGATCCAAGTGGATCAGCCACACCGATCCAAGCAACCTTTTCAATTTCTCCCAGACTTTGGAGAATAGGCCCTTGAGCGTCGGCGACTATGGTGGCATCAAGCCCTAGATTGTGTCAATTAGGAACAAACAATGAATGCCCTTGAGCTTCGACAACGACATATGTGAACCTTACCTGCTAGAAACGCCCCAATAGATAATCCGCAGAAGACTATGATCCATTTCCAAGTCGAGATGGTTTTGCTTTCTGACACCAACGGTACCTGAAGATCGCTGAACCGTCTTCCATGTTGTAGGAGCTGTTCTCTTGAGCCTTTCTCATCTGGTACATATTTTTCCAATGGAAAGATAGAGTTCGGTCTTGGGAAAGTAATCACAGAAGGAGGTGATTCAATTAGACCTAGAAAGGATTCCGTCGACTCAGATGAGAATTTACTTGATTCATCAAATACTCCGCTTGATAGTCTAGGATGTGTGTCCTTGAAATCCATGATGTATGTGATTGATAAGTGTTATTTTACGACGACTATAAAAATGGAAGGGACTTGAAGTGTCATTAAACCAGACACAGCCCTCCATCAACACATCGTCGATTCTACGCCGCAGAGTCTTCATGGCTACATGGATAATGTGTTGATACCAAAAATACTTCAATACCTTACTTATATGCAATGAAGTTGCATTTCAATTTTTATTAGGTTGTAGAAATGATATGGTGGGGGCTGAATATAGATGTATGTATTTATATCAACATGTGCGTCAGATCGGAAGATGTACCTGCCGACGGTTATATCGATTTTCTGCACCAAACGCGGAGGTTTGACTGCATACAGGTATGATGCGACATTTCACCGGCAAATATTATTGATAACGCGATTGAGTGGTGGTAATCTTGGCCCCCCGTTGCATACTAACTGCGTGTATCACAATGTTGAAGATATCTGGAGGGGGCAGGTGAGATGCACGAAATCGATTGTTTGGGCAAAGGATGATAATGAAGCGGGGTAAACTGCCATTGACAGATCTCTTTTATCCATAGCTATGATTAGAAGATGAAGGTTTGAACACCCATCTTGGGCTTACCCAATACCAACGCGTACCCTTATTTTGGGCTGTGTGGTGTTAAGGTTTAACATATGTGACGGAAAAGGAAGCTGGAATCGAGGGTCCATATGAAGGTTGCAGTGGATACGGTTCCTAGACCGCACAGCACCATACACGCAAAGAAAATTCAATGCAAATCCGAATAGACTCATGATATCAAAGATATTGCCTTGCTAGACCCATTTAGATACCGACCTCATAGAAGAAGGTAAGAGTGTGAATATCGATCGAATCTAGTGACGACCTCCGAAATGACAATCCGAACACCGCTAAGCATGAGGGTGCATTCATCAAAAGAGAAATGGTAGATGACTACTTAAAATAGTACAACTGCGTCTTCCGATCGATGCACTTATAGTGTACCTACTTTTAGAAAGTAGTTGAACACAAGCAGCAAAGACAAACGCAGAAGGGTGGCATCATGGCTGACTGATATCCGGGATAAGAGCCCGCTTTGATGCCTGAGGCACCACTAAACATTCTATAGCGTTTTTCAACATCCAGTCATTGTGTATCAAAAGTACCTTTGTTTTTTACGATCTTCTGCGCGACAGTACATATAAGCTCTCTTGAGCATAATGGCTAGCCCTAGATTCCAATTTTATAACCCCCTGGCATCAATGTCTGGAAAAGTCTAGTTGGGTCATATTTTCTCGAAATAGACAAAAGCTTGGCCTCATTCGTTGCTCCATATCCAGGGAAAATGCTCTGGAAACCAGCTGCATCGCCCATGTAGTTGAAAGGGTCGTAGAGCCCGGCCGCCTCCGTAGCATTATTGATCGCATAAGTTGTTTTCTCGACCCAGGCGGCAACAATTTCATCATAAGACGACCCGATCCATTCTACAACTTCTGCGTAGCAAAGATACGTGCCCTTCGAAGAATCAAGACCTAGTGCATTACCACCATTTGCCTCTGAGGCACTCAACCAAAGCGAGCCGATCGGTTGCCAGTCAATCTCGATGATGGAAATATTATCTGCCGGTAGCTGAGGATAAAGCTCAGGGAGCGCTGAATAGAATGTGTCGTTGATAATTTTTATTCCTTGAAGAAGCTCGTCATATGTTTTGCCCACGATAGTTCCCGCAACGAACACGTCATTAATATCGGGTGTTATAGCGGTATTCGTCTCGAGGGAGAATTCTGTGAGCGTCTTAAAATCCAAAGTGTTACTAATACTCGGGATGGAAGTGAAAGATTCAAAACAAGCAGGGTAGCTGATATTAGTGCTATCATAAAAGAGAATGACGGCGCCAACAGAGGTGGTTGAATCAACAGGGATGACTGCAGGAACAATGTGAGAAAGCGGATCGACAATGTTCGTGGAGTAGTTTGCAATGGCCTTTGATTCTTAGCATATCTCTGTCAGACGGGGGGGGAGAAATGCTTACCGCATAAAATTCCGGGAAATATTCCTGTGCAACGGTGTATATACCAGCCCAAATTCTTTCCGATGGAACTGTTCTCAAATCAAATCTTGTAACAATACCGAAATTGCTGCTGCCTCCTTTCAACGCCCAGAAGAGATCGGCGTAGGAGCTGGAGGTGGCGTATACAATCGTGCCATTTGCCAGGACCACCTCGTACCCAATGACCATATCAGCAGAGAATCCATGCTGGTTTCCATAAAAGTTAACGCCACCAGCAAGAAGGAGGCCTGGTACACCGACTGAAGCTAAGCGACCTCCAAGGACAGCGCGATTGTAGGTTTGAAGATAACTATACACATCCCCCCAACGATGAGACGGCCCGACAGAGAGAGTGCTATAATCATCAGATATCGAGAGTGTCGTCAGCTTTGACATGACAATCAGTACGCCGTTGTCAATATTGTTCGACCCCTTGATTGCCATGTGGCCACCGCCTCTTACAGCAAACTTTCCTTCTGCCGTCCCCAAGAGTGCAACTGTGGCTGCAACATCTCTAGCAGTCGTAGGTCGAAAGACACATTCAGGGCTCAAATATTCCGTCTGAGACCAAAAATTCTTGTTTTCGTACTGGTAAACGGTACTATTGGAGTAAAAGACTTTGCCCGGGAAGATGGCTTCAACTGTAGCGCACCCAACGACATCGCTCGCGATATCGCGGATGAAGTTGTCGGCTGAAACCCAGTTGCCGAAAAGCAGCGGACTAAGAATGAGACCAAGGATAGCTCCCGCCATAATTTTTACTTAATTACCAGAATGGCAAGCAATCGACAATCGACCAACAATGATGATTGCACGGAAAGGTGTATTTACATACCTTCTTGAAGAAAACTAACATTGGCGGTAAATCAGATTATCGAAACTTTTCGACGCACGTTGTTACCGAAATGACCTAGGTGCGTGGGAGTTCATCCTCCATCTAATGGCTTATTTCCGCCATTCCAGATTAATATCCACACCCCTACTTTATTGTAGCATTGTATTTCGGATTTGTCCATCGGTACGTGAGGAAACGCGGGGATTAATCGCGGTGAAGACAATCTCGGTGCAGATTGCCGTTCACTACTTTTACCAATGAACTATTGATAGGCTCCACATGGCGTCTTTCTGCTTCTCAAGCTACGAAAACCCACCACGCTACCGAAAACGTGGTGTGCGGATTACCAGTCGCACATGGTAAGTTTGGACTAGCATATACCGGACTTGTTCTGTTTTGTTTACTTCGTACATACCAAGAGCTCTCAACTTTTCCTATTGCTCCCTGAATTCGATTTTGTTGTACACTGGCATTGACCGTCAATTGTCAATCTGCACGGCTTATTGCTGCCGTTGAGTTATGCTTGTGAATGAATAAACGATATATGATAAAAAGCTATGATCTGTATTTAGATTAGCCATCTACACTAAAAGGTCGAAACTTGTTACTATTTGTCCCAAAAAGACTCTTTGCTGCCTTCAAGTGAAGGATCATTCATTCATTTAGTCAGATCCAGCCGTCGACACAAACCGAAACAAGTAGCGGAGAGCTATCTGACGGCGGGATGTTATCCAATGACGGAGGCTATCGAGCCCTTCAGCAAAATCTCTTTCGCATATATCATCAATACGCATAATTGATTGAGCCCTGTCCTCGAATAGAAGCAACTCTGTAGCACATCTTTGGATTTTCAGTATAAAAAATGGGAATGATTTTCAAGTGGGATAGCCCACCCCCATGTGTGCCCACTAAAAACCCCTGGTATCATAGTGGATAAATAATCCTCTTGGAGGAGTGATCTTTATAGTGTGCTCCACTATAGTTATGTGCCGAGATGGGCTCTGAGGATTATTACAGATATGTGATGTTACACAGATAATTCAGCTTCTTTTTGTAGACGAAAAATGCTTCGAATCCGATAATATCGCAAAATAGTACGATAGTTCTAATCTTTTGACATTCAGCCACTAGGTCTTGGCCTATTTTTTTCTCCATATTCTCTAGGTTACCGGTTTCTGGCTCGGCTCGCCCCGGTATTACGTACTGTGTGTTAGGGAGGACGCCCGCTAAACTATTGGTACTGACTCGAACACTCCTCATGACCGTCAAGGGTGTCGATTTTATATGGTACAATCAAGAATGGTGCTGTAGTATCGTAATCTCAATTCTACACTCAATCAAAGAACTGGTTTAAAATGCTGTGATACAGCCAAAAATAAGGTAACGGTCTGGTCATAGGAGAAAAGACGTACCAGAATTGACCACTGGCAAAGCCCTTCAACAATCCAATTATTCCATTTCGATTCAGAGAATTAGAATCTAAACAGCATTACAACTGAAGAATATCTAAGGATTCGTTTGATTAATTCTTATCATTTTATTCGTGGATGTTTTATCAGAGGATTTACTGAGGATATCAATCTTGGCCTCTTCTTTCTCCTACGTGTAGGCGGTAGCTCATTTTACCGAAGATGCGCCTATAAAGGAGGGAAGCCAATCGATCTTAAAAGAAATCGCGAATATTATCATCAATTCAATTGCAATCACTCATAAATCAGACGATTTGTAATTTGACTTACTGTAATCATGAAGAGCCTTCCGATATTTTATCGTTCCATTCAGCAATGTCTATGCAATATGATCCAGCTACACGACTATCATGCGCAAGAAGAAAAGACCAACCTCGCGATCGTCAGAAACAGTCGAATATCACAATTCTCTGTTATGATTGTAATTTGACATCAGAACAGTAAAGTAATACCTGTTCTCAGAAGTTTCAGTAATAATACTCAGTGATTCAATCTCATTGTTTCATTGGAGAGAATTTACAGTACAGAATACATTTTGGAATCACTTTTGGCAAAGAATTACTTTCAAACTTTCTCTGACTGGTGTGGTTTATGTGTTCGTTTCGTTTTTTGTTTGACAATCGCGAGCCAGCAAAGACCAAAAAGTAGTCGGAAAGAAGTATAGAATGTGTTCTAAATATTAAATTGGTAATGAATATTAATCCAGTAAAGTAATGGAAACTGCTTCACACTTTGGCCAGATACCCCTCCAACACGTAGCCAAGATGATAAGTAGCCCAGTATGTCAATACCCTTGTCACTTAGAATGTTCTCGGGAGTTCCTTTGGAGGCATCACCACGTTTACTCGTAGTGCGGTTCAACGTCAATATAATAGTTAATGTTCCTTGGCGGTACTTTCCCGTTCGAATACGTTCGTAACATCCAACATAAAATTCTACTTCACCCGTTCCATGCCACGATTTACAAGCATATCCTAGAACCTTAAGCCGTCATCAGCGTTGGAGACCAGTGATCCACCAGGGGTCTTAGTCTTAGAATGACCGAAATGACCGCCCCCTTCTCCTAAATCAAATTTGAAAAGAAAGAGAAGAAAGAGAAGAAAAGAGTGACTGAAGTCTACACTTGCTTTGAAGTTAAAAAAATTCCAATGAGATTTAGCAGAACAACTTTCTGAAAGTCCTACATGACGTGTGATTTAGATATTTCACCAGCTAATAGGACCCGGGAAAGAAGCTCGACTCTGAGTTGGGGATGAAACGTATCCTGAATACCAGAGGGTGTGCCAAACAATGTAGCAAATACAAAGCGCTCTTGTAAAAACTTCTTGAGCCATGCAGCTGTGTTTCTTCTAGTTGTATAGGTACGGTAGTGGTCATATTCTGAGGACGAACTGTGGAGCCCCGGCAACCTTCGTCATTTCAACCAATCACTTTAAGCCGATCTCTTGATAGTCTTCTGTCCCCAGAAGTTGAGTTCAATATAGCAGTGGTTCTCATAAAATCGATGACAACATTTCTGCAAGGAAGATCTTGACTCCTCACTCTTTCGTGTGAGATTCCAAACCTATGTTAACCTCTTGTCACTCCAGGGGATGTTTTACATGAAGGGATCAGATCATCCTTGCATCAGGTAAATCATGTAGACCCTATGCTTGTTTACTGGGGAACATGTTCCCCAATAAATTTGCACATGCAAGTTGGAAGGTAATATCGTTTCTCAATCCACACATCCAGCTTGAACTGAGTAAACGGTTACTATGACACCTCGGAAGTATTGATGGAGTGAGACTACTGTACGAAGATCATAGCGCAAAAAACCTCTTGGTACTGATCGCGAAATCTGCTTAATATGAATATGAATAACATCAAGCATACGGAGAACCGGTCTTTCAATCCAATTTACAAACTCATCTTTTGCTATTATGTCTTCATACGATGGTATCGTCTACTCCATTCCCCCACCTCCAGGAATTACCCCAAATTCGCAGGCCCCATATCATGCAGCCGGACTCGTGGTGGTTATATGCGTCTTCGTTCCTCTGGCCATAATAGCGGTTTCCGTTCGGACGTTCACTAGGTCTAGAATTGTTCAAATCTTTGCGGCTGATGATTGTAAGCTCTCATGACCGCATCTTTGTATCAGGATAGTTCTAACCTAGTGTTTGTGAATAGATGTTATGATATTTGCTCTGGTATTTCCAATGCATCCCCCGGATATAGAAGTTGAAACTGACGATGTGTTCCCCCATGAAGTTGACCTCAATTGCCTTAACAGGATGTATTCTAAATCGTGAGATATCTTCCTAAATGCCTAACTATTTCTTACTGATGTACCTAGTAATCGACTATGGATTAGGAAAACATCTGTATGATGTGCCACTTGACGATTTATATCCCAATTTTTTGAAGGTATGGCAAGCACTCCATAACTGTTGCTCTCTTTCGGAGCCGACCAGTATGAACGGCTAGATTAACATCATTGCTGCCATGCTTTTCTGTGCTGCAACTGGTATGGCAAAGACGTCTGTTCTTCTCTTCTACCGACGTATATTTCCGTCTCGGCAGTTTCATTTTGTTATCTGGTGTCTGGTTGCATTCACATTTTGCTATTCGTCTGCAAGTGTTCTGGCGAACTTGTTTAGCTGCCGTCCTATATCTGCGTCCTGGGATATCCAGTATGCAGGAACAGCGAAATGTATCAATAGGCCTGTGTTTTATTTTGCACAGGCAGGTTTGGGCATTGCAACGGACTTTGCAACGGTTATTGCACCTCTTCCAATGATGTGGAACCTACAGATTCCTACCAGGCAAAAAATTGGGGTTGGGGTATATTGATCATGGGAAGCTTGTACATCTCCAAACTTCCAAACGAAAATGGTTCTATGCTGACTTCTCCACCAGTGTATGTGTTGTTAGCATCATCCGCCTAAAGTCTTTATACGTATTGCTCAAGGGCACTGATCTCACCCGTAAGTTCCTCTTCAGCTCTGAAGTCTTGATTTGCACCTGCTAATACGTATGATAGTTGACACAGTCGATGCTCTGCTCTGGTGTGTTATCGAGCTTAACCTCAGTATCGTTGGTAGATGCGCCCCGACCCTAAAACCCTTTATGCGAAAGTATTGTCCCAAGGTATTGGGAAGTTCGGGGCGCATGTACGGTAGTGGAGATGCGCATCACGGAAAAGGCCATCCATACCCCCTCAAAAGTCATGATAAGTCAACTCCGGCAACGAAGGATAACAGATCGCGACTAGAAATTCCGGGCGGTGGTACACTTACGGGCGAGAACGAAAGCGAGGAATTCATCATTGGACAAAAAAGCAACTCGCGAGACGATTCAGAGTTTGGCGGAATAGTTAGGACTGTAGACTTTGGATACGAAGATGGAGTTGAACAAAGAGAGAGATAAACATCTGGAGACAGTGAAGTCTTATCCCGAAGATAGCGGTACAGTACAACCACTGCTAGCATCAAAACGCCACCCTGGAGATCTTCAGGGAGATTGCGATTTTGCGCAGCAGCAGCATTAAAGGCAATTCTCCCAGCTACACAGTTTGTAGTACAGCCTAGCTGTAACTATCGATGCAGATCTGGCGCTCTGAGCTTGTGCCTGGATCTGGACGCCAGTGCAGCCGCATATGTCAAGGATTTATCAACAGCATTGCAGATAAAAAAAAATTCTCTTGTACGTTCACTGTAAGCAGCTGTCAGTCGGTTCGGGTAAAATTAGTCTCAGACGCTTCTCAAAGTTGGAAAGAGGAAGAGTCACAAGGGATGAACACGATCTTCTCGCAAAAGTAATGATAGGGGGAACAATGACAGCTTAAAATTTTATGTATACTTATGAATTCTTAATTAATAATCAGATGATTGATTGTTTCAAGTCGGAGAAAGGCCTTAAAATGAACAGACAAATAATTCCAACTTTTGCCTTACTCCATTTCCATATCATGGCATAGTCCATTGAAGTTTCCCTAATCCTCTGCACCCAAGCAGATTCCCCAGCCTTGACACAAGGCTTCTGAAGGAGCAACTTCATCTGTATCATCTTGTAGGAAGAGATACGACCACATAGCGCCCCACTCTTTCCCCGCATCAGATTCCGCACATGTTGGTCTTAGCAGATTAGCAAGATGCAGGTATTGTTCTCTGGGTACTGAACGGATTGCGTCCCTCGAAACCGCAAAGTCATTACACGGAGCTGAAAACTTGTTCGGCACTTCCATTTCTGGAAAGCTTTTATGAAATAATGAGATGATAGAATCATTGGTTTCCATGCTTGATGCATCCTGGAGGCAGAAAGGAAGGAAGCCCCAAGACTGAACAGTAGCGAGGTCAAGACGATTGATTAGATCCGTTTCGGAGACTGGGCAGCTAAGCTCTGTCGCTTCCCACTTGTCGAGAAAGATGGAAACAGAAGGTAGATTATCGTAAAATTGGTAGAGGTAGTTTAAATAGATGAGGGCTTCAGCACCTTTGTATGTGGACGCTGGAGAATCGTATTGGACGATTGCTAAGTTATCTTTCTTCAAGCTCTTTGTCCATTCTGACGAATCACTTTTCGATGTGAAGGAAGCGATTACGAGGTTGATTGTTGGAGCAGAGGAATTTGTGATTGTTGGTAGAGCAGAGGAAGAGGAGGATGGGGCATTAAGGTATTCACGAAGAGCGGTGGGACCGGCCCAAAGAAAAGATGTGATGAATGCGATGCCCGTTATTGAGTAGAGAATGAAACGAATGTATGAGAAAATATCTGATCGAGTTGGTGTTTCTCTAGATGCTGAGTGAGGGTGGGTATCAGCTTGCTCTTGTTGTGGCAACCGTGAGTACTGGGGTAAGCTTTCGCTTGGCTTTTCTACCCAGATGTTAAGGCCCATATTGAATCGATAGGTGTTCACTGTAAACTTTTCCAGTTAAAAATATCAAGGAGAAAAAAGTATGGGATAGAATATTTGAATGGATTTCCCTCAGGTATTTCAACCTTTGTACACATCCATTGTGTAGGTCTGAATGCGAGCCAATACCTACTTAAAGTAGGTGGGTCTTCACGTAAAATTGAATTGACTATGCCGATTACAAAGTCCAAGGGGCCAGTGATGGCAATTGAAACAAACGACCGCCTGTAAAAAGCGCTTGTCGTTTATTTCAAAGGTGGATAGCCAAGCTCTGTGATCCGCAATCAGCAGTCGATGTAGCCCATCTTTAAGCGCCCACCGAGAAGTTGTCGCGGTACCTATCTTCATCATAAAGTTCCTCGAGAAAAGTCTGTGAGTAAAGACTGCTGTATCGGCATATCAGATCAGACTCCGTCTTTTCATAGTTACGCCCTTTCATCCGTCAATTTAACTTCTTGGCGAAAACCAATCGATTCTGCGTACCGGTATTGCTGCTGCAGTCAAACACTATCGAACATTCGATGATACATGCATTTATTTCATTTGTTCTCTATGTAAAGGATTGCGGATGATTAGGCTTCGATAAAGGCAATCAAATGATTTATTATGTTCGCGCCAGCCATGGCCATCCAACCTTGTTTTTGTACTGCACAGCCGTGGCAGGAGCTATTCTATAACATTGTCATCGCTATACTATCTCTGGTTAATGGCGTCAATGGTTGATATCCTAGTGATTCCCCACTGTTATTCCACTAATGTCTGTCTTAAGCCATTATTGTTGGTCTATGCTGTAACGTAGGAGGTCTTAAATGGTCTCCTTTTAGGTTTTGGCTATTTGATACCTCAATTCTTCTTGCTTTTCCATCTTCTTTGTTTCCAACAAGAAAAACAACAATAACGACAACATTCATCAATTCTCACAACAATTTCAGCTTTATGGTGAGTTGCCATTTCTTTCTCTGCAACAAAATTACCTTGCTGAGAGCCTTTGAATGCACGCTTAAGGTTAGAGTCCTATCTTGCCCTGCTCTTTGGTTTTGGGTACATACACGTAGCCTCTGTGCTACACTACCTGCGGCTGATGCTTCGGGTGGTATAGGCAGTCTGAGCCTGTATATGAGGTCGTACACCATCAATAATAAAAATGCGGCGATGTAAAGTTACGTGCCTGTTAAAGACCGAGTGAAGCTAGAGGGATCGTCAGGAGGGATCGTCAGCCAACGCGTTATCGTGTGGTTGTTCTTGTTCAACAGCAGTCATATTCCATTGAGTGTGACTTCGACGGAGATAATAAACCATGAATCTCATCTCATCTCTCCTCGAGAAACCCAAATCCAAATCCTTCGGTGTTCGATATCATCAATATTCAACATGTCTCGCGACTGATCCCGGAGCTTGAAGATCTAGGTATTGCTGGACAATAAAAATCCTTTTCCCACTGCAGTAGTTTCTGTTTGATCTTGGGAAGGGCTTTTACCGTACAATCTGATTATGACTGTTCACTCTCTTGCTTCCTAGACGCAAGCATTTATTCGTATTTGTTGACGATACAAAGCTTTTACTAAACACAAATTTTTAGACGTCACTCAAATACGCTGCTGTCAATCAGTTTCTGTCTCACTTTTGCCAGCGCGCGAACTAGCAATCGACCGGACCATTTCCTTGAATTTACCGCTGCTCCATCCATTGGAAATTCGTCCTTTGGAAGCTCTATACATTCGCCCGTGGCTGAAAATCCTCGCAAAACCAAGAGTTGCCTATTTTTGGCGTGAATCTGTTGTTACTCCAACGTGATACTTGCCAAACGGTTCACAAATTCGAAAAAAATCACGGTAGACAGCCAATTTCGGCCCTTTCGGACGAACATATATACCCAGCAAAACCTCAAATTTCGCACCACACTCTTGTTCTGACTCAAGTGAAACACGCCAAAATGTCATCATTCCCGCAATTCAGGAGACTCCCAGTCGAACTTCAACTCAAAATCTTTTATTTTTCTCTTCAGCCAGACAGCATTGTACCCCGGGTTATCAAAGTC
Source organism: Botrytis tulipae (assembly GCA_004786125.1). NCBI lineage: Eukaryota > Fungi > Ascomycota > Leotiomycetes > Helotiales > Sclerotiniaceae > Botrytis > Botrytis tulipae. The sequence continues at coordinate 153,735 of PQXH01000046.1, forward strand.
GACTTCGCTCCAGAATTCCATACATACAGATATCAATCTCAGCCACCACCACTTACCCAAACATGTCGGGCTTCTCGTGAAGTTGCTCTTAAGAGTTACTCGGTCCTCAACCCCTCTATGCTAAACAAACGGGGCGCTATATATTTTCATCACGCCGTTGACATCCTGCACTACCATCCTCAGTGCGAACACCACTATGACAATGACTCACTTGATACGACTGCATTGGACCCAGATCTTCCCACTCATCTCATACGGCATATAATGATCACACAAACGTACCTGACCCTTAGAGCAAGCGATTCTTTCAGCTGCCCGATCTTTGAGTTGAGATATTTCGGGAATTTAGAGACGTTGTATATAGGATTGCCAAGTCATGCGGAACTAGAAGAGCATAGTACACGGTGGTATACAGAACTAATGAGGCTCACGCCAGGTCACAAAGATGCGCCGCCTTCACTACCGCATCACTTAATAGCTTCATATACTCGAGAAAAACTCGAAGAGGCTTCTGGGCGCCGAGATATTGTACCGGGATACACATTATTATCAGCGGACAAGGGGAGTCTGCGAAAACATCAGCTGTTAAGCTGTTTTGGGTGGCAAGAAGGTGGTATAAGTGGTGCGTGGATTTGTGGTGATGGGTCTGGAAGGGGTGATGGGAGGATTAGGAGAGGAGAGGGATGGCAAAGTAGAGAGTTACCGGCACTGAAGTATGTAAGAGCGTGCCAGTGAAGTGGATGTCTATGTTGCGGAGGTGTGAGTAATATTTATTGCTGGTTATATTGGCTGGTTCGAGATTTTCATGATCTAGTTGGAAACAGATTAAATGGGGACATCACTGTCCGGTATCGAGTTTAACAATCATTCCTTAATTAAGAAGATAATACTGAAGGACAGTCTATTTGGATTACTATCACGGGAGTTGCGACGATTCTACACTTCGCTTCAGATTAAACAACACACATTTACAATTCTATAAATTGTGAAGGCTATCAATCACAACCATCTCGCCGAACTCGTAAGCTTCACGACGCCAAGTCTTCCCAGCGGAAATGAATATCTTTTCTAGAACAGGACTCACACAGAGGTGGATCCCGCTGGATAAACTAACCGCCTGTACGGTACGGCGAGGATTGCACAGTTCACCATATGCGCCAGACCCTCGAAACTTGAAACAATTTCATATCGCATAAGATTCTCTATTGGGCAAAAATTGTTTTCGGCGTAGATCATATGGGAAAATATTGAAAAAGAGGCAGGGAGGGAATGGACTAGATATGCTTGTGATCATCATGTGATCATCGAACGGAACAGGGGTATTAGATATATTGTGATTAAAAAAAATGAGCTCTGAGTACCAACTACACGAAATGCACAAAATCGTATGTGTGTGAGATTATTCATACAAAAGTCGAATATCCATAAACTTATAAATTTGGGTATCTAACTGTTTGCTCATTCGCTGTCTACTGTCTCTCGCAGCTGTTTTACAGAGCCATATTAAGTACTTCTCGATCGTGATTTCGTACATATCCTTCATTCTACGCCTGCCATTACCACTTCGTCTACAGTTTCTCCATCTGATCCTATATTGTCCTTCGTCTATTCTTTTTGCGACTCCATTATTCCCTTTCTCCCTCCTACCTCCTCCTTTCGTCATCTCCTTCTCACGTCCACCAGATTTCCATCAACCCCTCTTCACGCCCCATAAGACATCATAATCACCTCTCCGTCTGCCAACACAGTCCTACTTGCTACCACAAAATTTTTCTTCTCTCCCCCGGGTACCGTATAGCTAACGCTCGAGCTTTCTTTTCCAACAACAGTGGTGGCAACTGCATTCAAATCACTACATGGCATGACAATCGCAACCGCACTACTGAGATATCCATCTGTGTCTGCGATGAGGAGGGAAGATGTATCGTCGTAAGTGATGGTGCAAGTAATGTTGTTGGGCGTATCGGTCAGGGTTGCGTCCCAACGGGCAGCGCCGAGATTATATGTTGATATGTAGTCCAGGGCGAGGATTGAGCTGAGGAGAGACAGGAATATGAGAGGGGTTGTGAGTTGCATTTTGAGTGATGGTGTTGGATTTTTTTGGTTTGTTTTGGTGCAGACGATAGAGTGACTATTGATATCGTGTAGATGGAGACAAATATCTCGGAGAACGTCTGATAATGAGCACTGAAGTTGGGGTATCAGGAATCAAATAGCGCCGGCAGTCCAAAAATTAGTAGCGGGCGGGATCGCAAGATATATATCTCATCATCGACGCTACATGCTCCATTCCACTATTAACCTGAACCCAAAAAAATCACCACCAAGAAAAACAATCTCCCAAACCCAGCAAACGTCCGCCCCACAAAAGCATGGCAAATCGCTAAGCCCGATTGTTTCCCTCTCCCTTTCTGTTACCTATTTCCATAATAAGAATATATCTCCTGCTGATCGAATCAAAAGGCTCCAAAAAAATCTGTTCTTCAAATTGTTTAAGCATAAAGAGTACACAAGTGGATCACAAAGAACAAAATTTCCAAATTCGGTTGTGATGGGAAATGAAGGGGTATGCACGGATGTTTGGTGTTAGGGGTTGCCAAGATGGTATTTGCGTTGATGAGATGAATTGTGACCAAAGATGTATCTTTTACTTTATTTCTTTGAAGAGTCGTCTGGTCGTGGTGTTTCGAGTGAGTTCTTGGAACTTGGCGCTTATATTTTTTCTTTGAATTCTCGGTGAGGAGGGAAGGGTGCTTGATGTCAGCATTCGTGATCTCATGTTCATTGTTGTTTTCGTGTATCTCGTCCTGGAGTTGCGAGCGAGTGCTTAGGACTTGGATTGGGATAACATCAATCATCCCGAGAATCATAATTTTGGTTTGGAATGCTTTATCTGATCTTGAAGTTTTGAAGTTGTGCCCGGAGCTTGGCGCCGATGTTTCCAGTACAATGTGATATAGAACTGAGAGAAGGTTCTCGCCTCATCCAAGTGGATTATAAGGCATTGGCGCTTGGCTTCCAGCTGAAGACTTGGCTGTTAGACCGACGGCCTTCTATCTGAAGATAGAGATGGCCGCCTTCTTGTCACAGATTCAGGAACATTGAGACGGATCTGGCAAAAGTAATTCATGATGTGCAATGAAGTCAATTCGCTCCTGTTAGACAAAAGTGATAATATAAGTTTGATGTCCTGTTTTATTGACCCTTGATACTCCTTGATATAACGATAGTTCGGTCTCAAATGAAAGCTCGCCCTAATTTCTCACGTCCTCGAAGTCTTGCAAAGTTCCACCATAGGCTGGAGCTTGATATATCCCCACGCGTGTGAAGACCCCCTTCTTTCTAGCGACAGGAGTTATTACAAGCCCCTCTTCACAGTCATGCGCTCCAGGGATTGGAAGGGAAAGGGTTGGGCGTCCACATTCAATGCTTGGGCTGCTTTCATAAAAAGGTTTCGGATTTCTCAACTTATTCCGTGAGAATATCTTCAGTAAAATAATTGATGCTGAACGATTCCTTTCCGATATGCAGGGTTTTGCTGGATCTGTGTGGATGTACTCCGCCAGAAGTTTCGGTTCCATTCAGTAAATTGACACATTCGATACGCATTGTTCCACCAATGCAATGACCGCATAGATCGGGTGTAGTTGTCCGTACCTGAACATCCAGAACCTTAAAATCATCCGCCTCCCAAGGGCTCGGGTGGTCATCATAAGGCGTTGTGACAAACGAGTATATCCACTTAGTAATCTGATAAGTTTGAATGGGTACATTTAGACCACGAATACCAGCTTCCTGAACATTAGTCAAAGTCAAGACAATGACAACCTCAATTTCTTTCCGAACAGCAAAGTTTGCATTGGTCCTGGACCACCTTCTTGTGTGCTGCTTCTCTCAATATCGTTTGCACTTCCCTCATATGCAGCAGCTCGCCCAAAAATAACAAAAAGTTGTTTGAACCCACCTAGTTCGGGCCGAAGACTGGAGATATCTGCATGATGATTCTCTGACCACGGGACTCTGTACATTTGACAATGCGCCGCCTCCTGGGCTGTTATTATTAATTGCTGAATATCTGAGACTTTGTCATATTGTAAGCACGAGCTTGCACAATGCGCAACCTTGCCTAGCAGAGTACTCGATATCGCTATACCACTCGGAAGAAGCAAATAGTTGAAACCGAGAAAACCTTTGACTTTGATATTGAGACATTGATGATATCCTTGCAATATGCACATATCGGAGACTTCAAAGTTTCGCTTTCAGAATTCTTCACTAGAGAACAATATGGCATTTCGACGAAAAATAGTGATGCTTATCTCAGACTAAGGGTTGGTCAGATCCACATATCAACTGCAGATCAGACAATTATCATAACGTCGAAGATAATCCTTGATTCGCTCATGAGCAATATAAAAACTATATACAAAGAAAGCCAACGGCTGAATCATTCCCGTTCCCATATTAAATCCACATAAATCCATCGTCACATCACTGTATCGATCATCCGATCATAACTAATAAGCCCCCTTCGCACCAGGAAACTGGGCAAATTGCGAAGTATCAGTACTCTTCAACTGAGGGCAACTCAACCCACTCAACGAAGCAGAAACCGCCGCATTCAGCTGACTCAAAGCAGAGTCAGTATTAGACAACAGACCCTTAAGGATATCAGGAGCAGCCTGCTGAGCAAATTGGAATGCAAAACAAATAGCGTTATTTCCCTCGGCCAATGTGGTAACATCAAATACACCACCGGTCAAATTCTTAAGGTCGACGCCTGTGAATGAGTTCACCGTGCCGGTATTTCCTCCAACGGAAATAAACTCGAGGTGTTCAAGAGCTGCAATGTTTACATCGAGTACGAAAGGTACAAGACCGTATTCGTCACCAAGAGCCCGTTTATACCAGTTGTCAGGGATTTTCTCATGTCCTTCTGTCCACACAAAGCTACCTGGTTCTCCAGTAACTGAATAAAATGACTTCAAGACATCGCCATTCAAGTAGCCCTCAGGATATTCAGAGGATTTGTTGGCCATATATCGATAAATAAAAGTGTATGCTGCAGGCTGGACAGCGATTCCTGAAAAGGGTCCGTTGAAAAAATATGGATTGTTGTCAATGGATTGTTGGAAACGAGTCGCTCGGAAAGGAGTCAGAACTGATAAATCGTAACCGTTCGGACCCAGCGGCAAAGCGTACATCTCTTCAAATTGAGACAAGATCACTTTATAATTATTGTCACTAGTCACTGTTAATATCTTATCCCCCCGACCCTAAGATATGGTATAACTTACTATTCATAAAGATCCGGACGTGCAGGTGATGTATCAGACTCATACTTATTATGTGATCCAATTAATCCTTGAGGTTTATCGAGAAGTTCAATTGAGCTCAGCAGGCCTGAAGATGGGGGTCCCCCAATAGACCAACTTGTCAAATCCCCGTCGAAGATAGCACCATATATAGAGAGGAATGCTCCAAGATCAGCACCCATGCCAAATACTATTTCTTACGTCAGTACGAGACATTCAGAATCACGACGATATATGGCTCACCGTCATAGGTTCCTTGAACGAATTGTGAAATTGTCGCTACTCCATTGCGAGGAATATAGTTGTGATTAGCCATAGCATTTAACCCTATATAGACGAGCATTAGCATTGGCCTATGAAGTCATGTTTCGAACCATTCATTTCAGACCAAGCGATTGATTCGAGGGGTTCCTTACCAGGACAGGGTCCACGCAAATCATTGGGCCCTGGAGCAACAAATGCATGATTGCCTGTGTTGGATACGAATTGGTCGGATGCAGAGAATCCAACAGAGCGAGGACTTGATACACGTTTTTCAATTCCAGCTTCGATCTGGGCAGTAATTTTCTCAAGGGAACGCCTCTCTTCTGCGCTCATGGATTGAGCATCATCAAACATGCGGGAAGGGAAGGCGATGGTCTTGGTGAAGCAGAGGGCGAGCCCTGTTATCGCAAAACTGTACTTCATCTTGAGAATCTTCTGAAAAATAGGGGGAAGAGGGGAAAGTTGGAGTGAATGAGAGCTGCGAATGGTAGAGAATTCTGGGGAGCTCACTAATGGCTATGGTCTATACTTATATCCCCCAGAGTATTGAGATCGGGAGTAAGCTTTTCTGGGATGCTTTCGGAGATTTTGTTAACTTCTTGGCAGGTTCGCCGCAACTTCGCTACCAGTCAATGCCAACCGTGCGTGATTTGATTCCTTTTGTCCACACTTGCCTTCCTCGCCCCATAACCCGGGACCTGGACAGTGCAGGTGGTAATCTTCGGAATTTCTGTCTCGGTGGCCCCGACTCTCAAGGGTCAAGGCTACCCACAAAAAGAGGGAGGCATTTCTCCTACCCAATCATCAGACCTTCATTTCAAAAGCATGCACCTAGGATACTAGCGTCCTTAACTTGTCGAGCTGAAATCAGCGCAAAAGAACAACGTAGTGACATCCGAGCCATTGAAAAGTATCAAAATTGTTGATTATAGAAATCTCGGCTTAGCATTAACCCAGCCCATAACCTTAGTGGCACCGAAACGGTCATAGCAAGCTGCAGGTGAGAAGGGATATTATGTGGCGTATTACTAGAATGCCACTGGCGTCATTAGAATGCGTGCAGGGGAACCTCCGACGATATTGAAGATTGAATTCGATTAACAGATCCTGGAATTGGGATGGAAACCCTGAATAGCATTGTCCTCTGTGCGAGGTACAATCACAGCCACCCTTATAGGCATAGTCGCAACACGGATCAAGGCACGAGATGGGGTTGTGACCATTCAGGAGAGTAAAGGTTGCTTATATTGTGGGTCTCGGGTAGATCTTGGGCACGTCCTCTACGAAGGGTTTGTCCACGTTTCATAACCCAACGAGCCCAATTCCTTTCCTTTATGGTTGAAGTAAAGTATGGTCTTTGATAGGATATAAGATAACTAGAAGGTCATAATCATGTCCGTGTTTTCAGGTTCATTTGTTTTATTTGTGGTTGAATTATAATTCAATTGATTGAAAGATTCTAATAAAGATCAAAATGGGTAGCTCCCGTCCCATGTCGATTCGCGGGGCAAAGAGATCTAAGATTCTTCTTTGTTTTTTTTGGATACGCACCTCGGCACTTCTGGGATATCTGAGGTGACATGTTTACTAGGTACTCATTGGCTATTCACAGATTCGCCAACCACCCGAGATGACACAAGTACATATTATCATCCTGCCCTGGACTGGGTTACATTTGAAAAGATAAAACTTTATTAAGAGCTTGAGTTGGGGTGGGTGGCTGGGGTTTTGTTGGGTTCACCTCAGCTGGAGTAAACCTACAGATGCAGAGTGTGGTTTCGCGCCTGGGGGGCCAAAACAATGAAGAAAGAGGTCATTACGTGCCCTTGAACCTGCATATTATAAATGTGCGTAGAGTGCTGGCTCATTGCATCCTTCGCGTGTGTTGCTTAGAAACCATCAAATTTTTTGCTTGGGCAGGCTCTAATACCTCTATGCAATCAATCCATCCACCCCGCGTTATTACTCACTCCTATGAAGAAGCCAATATCTCAACCTTCAGGAACCGAAACCCCAAGATTTAGCATTTCGAATGCTTTCAAAACGTACTCAATAGGCGAAGTTCGAAATGTTGATCTGAACTTCTCATGCTGGAATATTTCTGCACAGCGAGGGCCAAAGATCGATCACCTATTGACGCCTTACTCTTGCTCCCCAAGGGCGAGTCTATCACGGGTCATAGCGGCTGGCCTCTAGGTGACTGAAGTGGCTCGTTACATAGAGCCGATACCAGTAAACACATCGCGCACAAGGTAAATAAAGCTCGAAAATTTGGCTGGTCGAACGGAATTTGGTCTTTGGAGGGGTGCACCCTTACTTCATTTCCATTTGCGCACATCCAGACCAGGCCTTGCTTAATCCAAGCATCATCAGCCGCCACAGCTCATCATTCATCCAAAATTTGATTAATTTATTAAATCAAGCTTAAAGTAAGCACTGTAATTAAGGACGATTTCTTTGCTGCGTTTGAACAGTTATCGTAAAACTCCGAAGTTTAGATTGGTCTTGGATCATAGAGCTAGTGTCTAGGTGTATGTTGACCATTGGACTACCTACCTATGCTCCAATATCTCTAGCGCCGATACCCACGAGATGAAATCTGCTATCAACAAGAACATCCAAGGGCAGGAGTGAGAGTTGCCAATGTCGACGTGATCCGGATTTCATGGGCAAGGCGACGGAGCTACCCAGCTCATGGTAGGGTACGATAGAATAGTAGATTTCTAGCTTTTCATGATCAAGCCTCCACGACGCATGGATGGAAGCGTCAATGTTCGACTCTTTTTTTACTCACCAAACCGGCCTTGGCTACCTAGAAACATCGAAGGCGATGTCCTTTTTGTCATCTGTAAGAAATGTACCTCACGGGTCCATAATCAATCACGCAATACTATCTAAATTCTCTCCTACTTTCGCGATCTCTCCTAGAAGAATCTTGTGGTATCTTCTTCGGCCAACTCCTCGAAATGTCAATTTTATCTCTCGGGGCCACAACTTCGAGCAGCAAGAATAAAAGATAATCGATGATCACACAGAGACAAAAGAGTTTCCCTGCCCATATTCCGCAACCATAGTATCTCTTGAGACGATCGATTAAAGCAAAGCTTTGTACACCAGCTCTTCCTCTTGTGGCGCTCCAGCTAGCTGCATCAGCTGCGTCATATCCATAGAATTCCGCTTCGCTCAAAACACCAAAGATTCCATCATAAATCCTTTCTGTTCTTTCTGCCACATCTGTCCATGAATACATAAGCTTCACTTGATCATGAAACTTTTCGGTACGAACTTTGTTAGCTCTCAAAGACGCAATGGCTCGGCCGGTAGCAGCGACTAGGTCATCTTCGTCTGGTTTGGCAAAAACTGTCATATGTGATGGAAGCACTTCTGGAATCCCTCCAACCTGCGTGCATACAACATATAACCCACAGCTAGCAGCTTCAACTATCACGGTTCCAAAAGCTTCGGTCAAACTCGGATGTAGATATATGTGCCCCCTAACCATAACATCTCGGACCTCTTCATGCCTGACAGGCCCTAGCATCTCAACTTTATCTTGTAACACGTTCTTCTCCAGCATTTGTTCAAGGTCGATGGCCTTTGGACCAGATCCTGCAATTATAAAATGTACATTGGGATGGTGGGCGAGAATTCGGGGAATTGCTGCGATCAGTAGGTCGGTCCCTTTATTGTAAAAAAGTCTAGAAACTACGACAATTGTGATCACATCGTGCGGACCGAGTGGATATGGGGCTGGTGGAGGATGCTTTCCTGGGGGATCGGAAGGATATGAAGGATGTGATAGAGGTCGAAAGTTCTCTGCTACGACTGCATTTGGAATGACAGAGACCATAAGAGGATCAAGGGAAGCGCGTAAAACCGTGTTTTCTTTACTACAATATGTTAGGATTTTAGGGTTTTCCAGAAGATGAAATTGGATAATCCTACCAGGTATGACTGACACACACTACATGATCAACATCACTCAATGTAAATTTGAGAAGCTTGTTGATTAATATATTGCCGGCATCTGCGAATCCGAATAATGAGTGATCTGTAAATACAGTCCGCAGTCCCATCGTCCTTGCATGTAATATGGCTTCGTGACACATGCTACTCATGCTTGCATGGCCATGAACGATCTCAATTTGTTCTCGTAGGACGATATTGCGGAAGATTGGGAAAAACGAGAAGACCGTGGGAAAGGTACAAGAACGAAACATAACGAGGAATGGGACATGGTAGACTTTGAGACCATTTGTAAGATATCTGACACCGGTTCTATCCTCATATGCATGTGTAATAATTATGACTTTGTGTCCTCGGTCGATGAGCTTCGTAGAGAGTTGGTAGATATGACTTTCCACACCTCCTGGTTGTGGAAAGAAGAAGTCGCTGACCATAGCTATATTGTACGGCATCTTGACAACAAATACAACAACTATTGCTAAGATCAACCGATCAAGGGGAGAAAGTTAACTTGAGTTCAGGGAGGAATCACTTGTAGTTCTTGGTGCAAATTCATCATGATGATGACAATCAATATCATCAGTGAGGGCTGAAGTAGGAAGCTTCAAGAGCTTTGGCAGCTTTGAGGCGTAGACTTTCGGGAAGTTTGTCGCGCTCAGTTAACTGCCACTTTAGTCGCTAAAGTCTCCGTAAATTTTTATTTTCCATTTCTCAATTCTTTCTCAATCAACTGAGGAAGGTTTCGAAATTCGTCAATTGAATTGACCATCGTTAATTTATCAATTAAAAGACTTAGAGATGTATTCAAGATATGTTCCTCCTTCCAAAAAGAAGGTAACGACGCAAGAGAATTCTATCGAGGCCCCTCCATCTCCCCCCAAATCATCCTCTCCTCCTCCTTCTCTCGCCCCACCTGCCACACGACCAGATGCCTCCTCAACTTATGCGCGTTATATACCACCTTCTAAATCAAAATCAAAACCAAATACGCAACTAGACGCCCCCATAGCTGCGCCTGAATCACCATCTACAGCCTCCAAACGAAAGCACGAAGATGTCGTTCAGCCCACGCCAGAGCCCATTTCCAAGAAGGCAAGAAAAGAGAAGAAAGAGAAGTCTGTGACAGCACTCGTGCCATCAGTTTCTGAGGAGTCGCATAATGATACTGTCTCGCCAGAAGAAGCGCAAGAAGCGCAAGAAGTAACAAAGAAGGACAAGAAATCAAAGAAGTCCAAGTCGAAGGTCGAAACCATTCCGTCTCGGGATACTGTAGCAAGTAGTGAGGATATAGATGATACAAGACATAAAAGGGTATTAGAGAAGCGCGAGAAGTCTATCAAGAAGGCCGAGAGACGTGCGCGCAAAGCTGCTGAGGAGGGCCTAGCTATTGAGAACGCCCAAGAGCCAGAGGAAGCTGCAGAGATTCACGATTTGGTCCCACTGCCGCAGCCAGAACGAATTCCCGAACTTCCGCCTCCATCTCTCGAATCTACTCTCCCTTCATGGCTTGCGTCACCAATTTTAGTCTCGCCTACGACTACTGCCCAGTTTTCCGATTTAGGGGTCGAGGTTGAAGCTGCCAATGCTCTTCGGTCCAAAAGCTTTAATGAAGCATTCGCCGTTCAAGCCGCAGTACTTCCTCTCCTACTTCCTGGCGCTCAGCAAAAACCTGGTGATGTATTGGTGTCAGCGGCAACCGGATCCGGAAAGACGCTATCATACGTTTTGCCCATGGCCCAAGATATCAGTCGTAACACAGTCACTCGTCTACGTGGATTGATCGTCATGCCGACTCGAGAACTTGTATCTCAAGCGCGTGAAGTGTGTGAGGTATGTTCGAGTGCATTCTCTGCTGGCAGTAGGAAACGTGTAAAGATAGGCACAGCAGTAGGAAATGAAGCTTTCAAAGTAGAACAAGCAACCCTTATGGAGAATACATATCGATATGATCCGATACTATACCACGAGCAAGAAGGGCGAAAAAATTCTCGATGGGAGAGTTCTGATGCTGGGACAGATGATGAAGGTGAACCGTTCTTCGATGACGAAACCGTTTCTCCTTTGCCTGATCATGTCATTGAGCCGGTATCAAAAGTTGATATTCTTATCTGCACCCCGGGAAGATTGGTGGAGCATCTCAAGTCTACCCCAGGGTTTACTCTGCAGCATGTCAAATGGCTTGTTATAGACGAAGCAGATAAGCTTCTGGATCAAAGTTTCCAGCAATGGTTGGGTGTTGTTATGAGTTCCTTAGCCGCAGGGCAAAAATCACTTCCAAGTAATAAGGATAGAGTGAGGAAAATTGTTCTTAGTGCTACGATGACTAGAGATATTGGTCAGTTGACTAGTTTGAAGCTCTATCGACCAAAATTGGTAGTCCTAGAAGGTTCATCAGCCGGTGATGATAGAAAGGGCTCACAGGCGCATGTTCTACCACCTGGACTTGCTGAATTTGCTGTCAAGGTAGATGACGAGAATTTGAAGCCGTTGTATTTGATTGAGATATTGAAGGGAAATAACATGATAGACGAGAGCGAGATTAAATCTGACACAGACACGGATTCGGATTCGGATTCTCCTGATTCCAGTTCAGACGAAGACAGCTCAGAAGACAGTTCGTCCTCGGATGACAGCTCAGAATCAGACTCAGACTCAGATTCAGATTCAGATTCAGATTCAGATTCAAAGCCGGATTCAAGACCATCGCCCAAGTCGAAATCAAAAATCAAAACTAATCCACTACCGATCAATCACGAACCTCATGGTGTACTCATATTCACCAAATCTAACGAATCCGCCATCCGTCTCGGTCGTTTGCTTTCCTTGATCAACGATTCCTACACGAATATCATTGGAACCCTCACCTCCACAACCCGTTCCTCCGAACGCAGGGCCTCTATCGCCTCATTCTCTCGAGGTAAACTCCAAATCCTCGTCGCTTCTGATCTCGTCTCTCGTGGTCTCGATCTTCCTGATCTTGCACATGTTATAAACTATGATGTTCCTACAAGCATTACAAATTATGTACACAGAGTAGGTAGAACGGCGAGAGCAGGGAGACAAGGATCTGCATGGACTTTAGTTGGGAACACTGAGGCGAGATGGTTCTTCAATGAGGTTGCAAAGAGTGAAGAAATCAGGAGGAGAGACGGAGAGAAGGTCAAGAGAGTGGTGGTTGATGCAAGAAAGTTTGGCGAGTATAAGAAGGAAACTTATGAGGATGCCTTGGAGGAGCTGGGTCAAGAAGCTATGGCTATCAGGAAAAAGAAGTCTGGCTAGAGAGTGGACTAGAGTATCTGAATTGCTACGCAAATATTAAAATTTAATGATCTGATGTTGTATGGTATTTTACGTTTCATTCGCCCTTTCCCTCAAAAGTTCTTCCCAAGATAAGGACTCTGCACGCTCGCAAATCCTTGCGGACAAGCCCTCCCGATCGGCGCACTTCCACTCCTCATATAACATACCTTCGCCTGCGCACAAGCATCACTTGTACAATTAGGGCTTTTGATTGAGCTTTTTCCCTGAAATGTATTGAACAGCTCTACCAACGTTCTATTTTTCTCCATCGCTTCCGTAACGCCATGCCAAAACGTTGCATTGAGCGGCGCATCTTCTGGCCATGAAATGGAAGGTCCGTACGTAGCTCTTGTGGAGTATTCGAATTGGAAGGTAGGGCCAGTACCGTCAAGGGAAGAATAGGTGTTTACGTCAGAGTAGAATGTATATGCGTCCATAATTTGAAATGATCCGGTGTCTATCTCATACATGCGATAGCCGGAATTCATGTTGGTCAGTGGAGTTACGCTGGGTCCGATCCATCCGGTTGTCAACGCGGTTGAGGAGTTCTGCATGGTTCCGTTGTTAGAGTAGTAAATAAGCACTTGATCTTCATGCGTATGACCCCAGAAGACGTTGGCGATGACATGGGGTGAGTAACGGTCGACGATTTGATAGAAAAGATTTGTTGGGTTTGGTAGTGGATTGGTTCCGTCCCACCCTGACAATACGTGGCCAAGAATCCAGACCCTCTCGCCAGCATCTTCAGCCATCTGAAGCTCATCTATCATGAATTTAAACGAGCCGGAAACATCAGGGTCTGTCGTGTTGATGAAGTTGAGATAATTAGACCTGTACCAAAAGTCGGTATTCAATGTAATAATCCGAAGTCCGAGATGCGTTTTTACGGAATAAGCAGCGTAGTGAATAGCAGCTTCCTCGGCATCTGCTTTGCTCAACCACCCTTCGTGCTGCCACAAGGAAGAGACATGATCGTAGTTCCAGCTAAACTGTTTACCCAAAGGACCAGGTAAGCTGTGGGGACTATCAATATTTTCCGGGGTTGAATCATGGTTTCCTAGTACGGGGAAGATAGGGTTCTTGATGTATGATTTCAGAATTGAGTAGATACTAGTCTCCGTGTACTCAACATATTCTCGTGACATTTGGTTTTGAGCATCATGGGAAACGAGATCACCTAATGGGCAGTTAGTGAGAATATATGGAAGAAGTTTTGGTTAATCACCTGTATAGATTGTGAAAGCGGGTTCCGATCCATAGCCTTTGGTACCGGTCATAGCCCCAATGGATTGAAGAGCTGCTAGCGCAAGGAAATATGGAGTATCGCATCTACGAAATCCATTATTTGATTATTCCAATTACATAGGAACATGACACCTACTTGTAAGACCCATATAATGGTGCCGGAAATATTGCTTGAGAAGTGGGCGCATCTGTGTATCTACAACACAAACCGGAAGAGCAGTTTGCCTCAGAAGCAACTTGATATCTAGGGTCAAGGTGAAAATCCGAAAGGTGGAGGACTTTCTTTCGTTGTCCACTTGGTTTTGGAGCCGTTGCGTTAGCCGGCTTTGGCTTCCACAATCCGGTAGTATTTAATGGCGCTGCGCTGGGGAGTGGACAATAAGTAGTGCTCAGGGAACTACATATATATTGACCGTCTGATCCAGTAACATCGGCCAATGCTAGCACTTGTGCCCATATTGCGCCCCAACTTCCTGGTGCATAGTTATTTTTGCACGTGGTGTTTGATGCAAAGCCCGTGGCCTGACATAACAAGATTAAAGCATCAGGTACATATTCTGGAGCTTGCTGGGCGAGAGTTTTCCCTACGCTCAATGCAGCAATACATTTTGAACAATTGGTTGAGAGCCCAGTTTCATTGTAAATGATATCCTTAACCTCGTTTAGCGCATTCTGGAGCAATGTTTCAGGAGGTGTGTTGCTTGGATTGCCGACAGCCTCCGGATAGTATACTGGATCATCAGTAGCAGTTGGTATGGTTGTAGGGTTAGTAAGATTAAGAGGAAAGGTGATGTTCAGTATCGGATCGTACAAAGCTGGTTGGGGCTCGGCAGTTGCAGCAGGTTTGAGATAATAACTCGAAAACACTGAGGTTGGAAATGCCGACGGGACAACGAAGGATGGTGCCCCTGGTAATTGAGATCCTTTTCCTACTTCGGCTCCAGCTTGGGTAGAAGAAACAAAGTATCCCGCTGAAATCAAGGTGACGAGGAAATGCTTGGCCATGTCTCCTGATGCCACGGATAATTGAACGTGGAAATCCCGTAAATGACACCTATACTTGACAAGAAACCAGTGATTGATAAGGGAATCACACAAACTGAGAGGATTAGACTTTGGCCGAAGTTCCAGCTTTCTCACTTGGAGATTGAATGTGGGCGAGGAACTTTTATACCTCCAATTGCCCTCGCTGCCAGCCACACAAATGTATATTTTTTAAATAAGAAAGATGGCGAATAGGAAAAGTTTGAAAGCACTGGGTGGGATCTACTACCTGAAAGCTAAAATGTGCCGGTACCGGTAACTACCTAGTGACGATGCGGAGTTGCACTTCCAACGTGCTCGTGGGCTAACGATTGGCAATTGATGAAGTTGCCCGCATAATCTAAGGTACGCGGTTCCCCATCCTTATCAGATAGAGACAAGATGGGGTATAGCTCGCCCTCATCCCTTGAATTGGTGCAGAGAAGCTTCCAAGAATAAATCCGCATTTCATTTACTAGAAAGTTGTACATAATGTCAGTCAATTTGATGTAAAACAGAAGTGCTGGCTGGAACAAAAATGTGCGTAAGAGATTGTTTCGATATCACTAGTTAGCGTTCGGGTCAGCGTTCGTCTAAGTCTACGGCAACCACTCAAGACACCGGACGCAACGGGAACGAGAAGTTCGGATACGAACACAGAAATCCTTATTGCAATTATTCATTCTCTGTCACTAGTAGCAATATTCACGCATCATTTACAAGTGAATCTTGTTAATTCAAACTCGTTTTGGGCATTCGAGCTTTCTTACACCCTTTGTTAGCCTTGTCAAGTGAGAAGTGCTTCTGGGCGACCTGTCAAATGCAACGACGGAAGGATGCGCCATCTTCCATTCATGTAGGTAGCTGCATCTTGAGCTATCTACGGGTGTGTTTGACGACATCGTTTAGTTCTAGATAATGAACGATTGAATATATCTCGTGCTCACTTACCCAGGCATTTGCAGCAAATATGAAAGTCATGCTCTCATTCGGAGATGATCAGGTTTTCAACGGACCAACTACCAGCAACGGCTACCGCTAGGCATCAGGAATCATATTCACGATTCAGAAAATTTCAGGATCTTGTTCTGCACATCTTAGATGCCAGTATTTTGTATGCATATCCTCTACATGTCAGAAAGCATGATTGATGTTAGGTAACAAGACGAAATTCGCGTTTCCGTCAGTGCTGGTAGGACCAGTGATGATATACATCTCGTCTGACATCCAAATCTCAAATTTCAACTCTCATAGCTGTAACATTCTGTGTGTTCTCGCGTGGAACAATAGCACGATGTGCACACCTGGTTATTGAATAGTGGCTCAGGCTTTACCTCTGGAACAGTGTTTGGCGAATAGTCGAGTTGACCCCATTTGATTTAATAAGAAGATTGATCAGTGTGTCCAATAGTTCGGACTGCAATCTCAAAAGATAGATGATCAAACCCTCAGATCAATTAGAACATTAAAACCATTCGAAATATTGAGCTTCATTTAAATATTGAACCCTTTTCAGATTTCTGTCTCTTTTTAGACAGTCAAACCCATATTGTTGGACTACAGTCCAGACTATCAAATAACCTGAAGTCGATATCATACTACCTGCCACTCAAAAATGTGGCATCTACACGCTTACAATTCTGCTTATTGATCCTCACCATTCCCAAGTCAACCATCAATTTCACGTAATGGCTTTCAACGGCAGTGTCCAGAGAAGCGTTGGCAGGACCTCTTCAATTATCAAGTCAAATAAGGACATCACTGAGTTAAAGTTCGACACGATTCAAGGTATAGATTATTTATAGTTTCAATAAATTGGCACATCGACGAGTCGTTGCTCTGATCTACATACTTGATGTCGTATTTCTGAATTCTAACTAAACCACTACTGACATGTTTAAGCAAGGATATACTTATATACCAATTGTAGTTCCAGTCATCCTTCATCGTCTGCTTAGGTGCACGATTTGTTTGGAAGAAAAGAGGGGGACGTCTCTAGGGGCCCCTTATTGACCTGTACATAGCATTAAATTTCGAATTGGGAACGCTGTTTCCAAGTTTTCCATTTTCAATGCTGGCCCATTAAAATGTTCCATGCTGGAGGGGACTCACATCTTCAAAAAAGCAAGAGGCATCAATAACCTTTCTTCCCAGACTCTAAAACTGAATGATGAGGCTTCGGCCAACTCAATTGCTATTTCCCCTATTAAAGTTGGCGATACAACCTGCCACAATTAGACTGGGACTTGTAAATATATATCAATAAACAAAAAAGTTATTCCCAAAAAATAGAGCAATACATCTTCCATATTTACTTAAACTATTGAGTGTCAACGAAATGTAAATTTCAGCTTTCATCAACTATACAGAAGGTTGACTTCATCTCTCTTTGAAAATCTACGCCACGTTGACTAGAATTATTGGACCGCTACTCTGTAAACTATTTCAGGATCTCTAGGAGTCTTCAAAAGTTTCAGTGAATAGTCATCCCTCCCTTGAATATGCGACATTTATTTCTAATATTGCACACTTGAGGCCACTTATTCGAAAATGCCACTTGCTATTCATATAGATATACGAAATGATTCAATGCTATTTGGGGTTGGGGAGCTTACCAAGTCAGGCACGTTTGTTTGGACTGATGAGATAGTATTACTTTCATTACCCTCGCGAAGTGTATGCAGGGTATTGCGCAATTGAACAGATGTCAAGATCATTTTCTGAATGTTATAAGAAGAAATGGAGGAGAGAAACTCCTTGCTTTTGTATATAAAGTGGTTTATGATCGGCATTTGAACTTAAGGAAAGTCTTGCACTAGAATGATATAACAACCAAGTCACCTTGTATGTCTAACTATTCTTACAAATAAATCTACAAGAGAGATATAATCTCTGCATCACTTGGACGTCCTGACCCAAATCGAGAAGCGATGATTTTCGATTATGGATCCAGCTCTGGACCACCGGGTACAGTCTGCGGCTATTCTCGTACTTTATTAAGACTATAGTATGACCCGAGAATATTATACTGATACCTCAATATAACACATATTGCAGGTTACCTACATTTATTTTTATTCGACTCAAACTCTGAACAAGCTAGTCGTCACATTTTAAACTATTTACATGTTCATTGATGACACTGTGATAGGCCTGATGCTGTCTTCTACTGGATTAACTTGCCTGGGGTCATCATGACTTGAACACTTATCACAAGATAAAATTTCTCAAGATTTGAATCTTGCATTGAAAGCCAAAACCTCTTAGTTGCATCCAATCTTATCTGAGTTTGGAAACCCTTTCGATATTCAAAGTACTCGAGTGTAGATTGTAGCTTAGACTGAGGAATTTGCAGACTTTCCGAAGGCTTAATTGCTCGAAGCTCGCCTAAGGTTACTCCTGCCCCTGGTAGAAATCCGCCAAGTAAAGAGATTCGTTACAACATGCGGAATGCTACATTACCCGAAAGCTTACAGTTGCCAAATGATTTTGAGATTTACGCACCACGGCGCGTAACGCCAAGAGCTACGGAATTCCGACATTCTTTTAAACTTCCTGAACTGCCGACTTCGGGCCATACGCGGCCATAAGTATTACTTCAACGAGCAGAATGGGATGATTGTCCCCTAGACCGCCAACTAACAGCGCCGTCGCTTAATATGCACTTACTGACCAATCAAAACATTAGAATCCTACGAATTCTTATTATTTTAATATGTTTTTTATAATAACTACTCAACATTTGTTATTTTAGTAGAAATGAATAGAATATTTTTTAATTCCTTATATAATCTTTTAATTTTTTTTTAAATAAATATTAAATTCTTCATTTGATATATATTTTTAAGTATAAATTGTCACGGATCGCACCCAATCGCAATTGCGATCGCTCACGTGCACGATCACGTGTACATAGTTAGTATATAGGTGCGCTCTACGAGCGCTTTGCTCCCGATTCTGTAGTTGTAGATTCTAAGGACAAATTGTACCCTGCTCTCGTAGTTCTTTTAAGGCAAAGTGTCACATAAATTATATAGAAATTGCTTATAATTATTTTCTATTTTCTAAGGTTTTTTAGGATGAAATATAATAATATTTATAAAATTAACTAATAACTATTTCACAATCAAAAAACTATAAAAATAAAATTGATATATTTATTGTTCTTTTTTTATATAAATTGTAATCTTTATACACAATATTGAGCTTTTTATATATAATATTATTTATAAAGTTATTAATATTCTTGCTTAGTGCACGGGCCACATACAGCGCCGCTAGCCAGCGGTCTAGGGGATAATGCCGGGGTTACCAAGCCCAACCTTGACGGCTCAGCTACGGGTGATCGGATTCGCATATCACTGATATGAGCCGCAACCTGACTTATGTTGTTTGGACGGTGGATTCCAATTTTCCGGTGGTCGTGAAGAGTGTGCCAATTTCCCTCAAATAACCTTCAACAAGGACAATAAGTGCGCCTAAGTAAGCGCATCAAGACCTGCTTGAGACTATCCTTGCTGAACTATTGCTTGTAGCAAATTACTAGCTACATGGTACTTTGTATCACTTGATGTATACTTTCGTACTCGCACAAGTATTTGATCATTTGGACAGTAGAAACTTGATCACATTTTACAATTTGCATGGTAGCGTTGTGCGCATTCTCATCTGCCTGCAAGCTCAGGTTTTGAGCCTCCTTCATCATCTTGACCCCCTTCCAGACCGACGGACATCCCTCAGATCTTCATATGGAGGAGGATCAAGTCATGGGGAGTTTAGGAGGCTCTCAATGTATCTGATTCGAGGAAATGTAGTTGCGGCGCATATTCATTTTGGTGCTTTTGGGATTTTGATCTACACAGGAGCATCTGTACTTGGTGATTACTCCAGACAATGTGCCCGAAATCCCCGAAATCCCCGAAACGTCACAGTCACCAGACGTTCCTCACAAACGCCTTCCGGAAGGAGTTCGTTGATTACCCTGTATCATTTCGTTCTGTCTACGTACCAGAGGAAGCGAAAGGGGGTGATTGCATTATTCCCGAGCAGTCCATTATACTTCCGAGATGGAGATTTATGTTAGTTTGCGGGCAAAATATTCCGTAAGCCTCTCAGCCACTTAACAAATATATCCATCACATTGCCTTGGTGTTCGCACTTGGCATACCCACTCTTCGCACCACCTTTGATGGTTATCCTAGGGGCCACTCCGGCTAATTACAAAAGACTAAATCTCAATGATAACACCTTCAATCATGTAGAGTAATTATTTGCGTGGGAGATTGATAGGAGAGCATGAGAATAAAGTTTTCTTATCTAATTATGAGAGCTGCCTCTAAACTGAGTTCAAGTCCCAGTGAAAATCAGTTCGTAAATGTGGTTCGGCTTCTCGGCGACGTAGTGGATACAGCGGAAAGTGGGAGTCGTAGCTCTCTTCTCTTGCTTTCTCTGTAATTTTGTGATACCGTCTCACCGTGTAACCTCAGTATCTTTCTCGCCTCTTATATAAGCGGAAAGCGGTTAATGAAATCAAGGGATCCGCCAACTTTGTTGTGATAAAATCATGAAACAAGGCCAAGCGTCTAAGCTCGTCCCCTGAATTTACCACAAACTCCATAAACAACGACGGAAACCAAAAAAAATAACAAATGTGTAATATTTCGAATGTCGTTGCTGCTATTCCCATCGCCCAGGGATTTAGCAACAATAATTGGCGACGCAGCGGGTACGCGCGTTCCCTAAGTTCTTGTGACCTTGGCTGATCAGGATTCCATCTAGGGCTGCATCTATTGCTGCCGGCAATTGTTTGAACGGTACGTGGCGGAATATTAAAGATACTATATTCCATCTTGGCATTTAACACGGAAAATTCTTGAAATGAAATTTGCGAGGGTTCAACTTTTGGCGTTATTATACTATCATACCATCAACGACGTCCCAATGTGTCGTCAATAACTGATCGACCCACTGTCCCAATCAAGATACCTGGCCTCGTGTGGATTCAGGGATAGAAAATGGAGATTGCATCCCAACTCAGCCTATTCACCGCGATGAAACCCCCACAATTGGCACACGAACCTCCTTGGTGCATGATTACAATCAGTTGTAATATATTTTCCAAATTTGAAGAATGTTCGTTGGAACTCTTCAGAGACTTGGATGCACAATGCTTGAAAATGTCTTTGCAATTGCAGGAATCTCAACGGTAAAAACAATTTCTCTCCAAACCCGGCAGCGGATTACTTGACCTTCTTAGAACCATTGATGGAAGCAGGGTGCCTGGAAGATCCTAAAGACTTCCTTTTGGTTATTCGGGAATTTGCTAACATACAAGGTATGTTAGCAAATTGACACCAGAAACGCTCTTTTTTTTTGTCAACTAGATGATCAAGGCTGACGTACATGGTTTGATACGTAGCTTTTGGCCCATTTCAAAATAGCTTTACAATGCGAGTGTACGAAGGTCATTTGAGCTTTCAAAAGCGGGAGGCGGCAACAAACCCCTAGCTAATGTGAATTGCAACCTTGGCACCTGTCTACACTTCGTAGACCAAAATTGTTCGAAACATTAAGCCTATTTGACATACCATGGATTCAAACGAAACATGACCACCTTGCGCATGTACTGCAACAACAAGTTCTTCCGCTGATATGGTGCGTACCACGTTGGATGATTCCGAGAAGTATCCACCTATCTCCTGGAAAGTTTGGATGAAAAGAACTTCTTTCTTCAAAAGGTGGGCATGCCACTCAATGTTCAATCCGCTATCCATGTTCAATCAGTGACAGGGGTCTTCTGTGATGAATCTCAACCTAGCATCCTCTAAGGTCCCATCCAATTCCCACCCTAGGTCCTTGGCTTACTATATTCTCTAATTGAAGGGGACAACAGTCATTGTTAGTACAGTAGATGGCAAGTTGACAAAAAATTATATAAACAGAATGTAAGTCCTGTATCAAGTTTCTTTTCTCCTCATCCCAACGATCTCTCTTCACTTCTCAATACATATTACACACTCTTTGACTTCACTATGAAGTCGCTCACTATTTTCAGCGCCGTGCTTGCCGCAGTCGCACAAACTGTTTCTGCTGCTGTCGCAGTCAACGGAGCCGCAGAGGGTTTCGCCAAGGGTGTTACTGGTGGTGGTTCCGCAGCTGCTGTCTACCCAACCACAACCGCCGAACTCGTTTCCTACTTGGGAGACTCCTCCCCTCGTGTCATCGTCCTCACCAAGACCTTCGATTTCAGAGGAACCGAGGGTACCACCACTGCCACTGGATGTGCACCATGGGGTACCGCATCCAACTGCCAACTTGCTATCGATGGTGCCAGTGGATGGTGTGAGAACTATGAGCCAGATGCTCCATCTGTCAGCGTTACCTACGACAACGCTGGTATCCTCGGTATCTTGGTTGCTTCCGACAAGACTTTGATCGGTGAGGGCTCCACTGGTATCATCCAAGGAAAGGGCCTCCGTATGGTTTCCGGTGCTAGCAACATCATCATCCAGTAAGTAGTGTACGAGGTCAATCTAGCTAAATTCATACTAACCCTGGATTCAGAAACATCAAGATCGAAGAGATCAACCCTCAGTACGTCTGGGGAGGTGACGCTATTACTATTAACGATGCTGATATGATTTGGATTGATCACGTTACCACTTACCACATCGCCCGTCAACACATCGTTCTTGGTACGCTCGCTTCCAACCGTGTTACTCTCTCCAACAACTACATCAACGGTCTCTCTGATTACTCTGCCACTTGTGACGGATACCACTACTGGGGTATCTACCTCGATGGTTCCAACGATTTGGTCACCATGAAGGGTAACTACATCTACCACACCTCTGGACGTTCCCCCAAGGTCCAAGGAAACACCCTCCTCCATGCCGTTAACAACTACTGGTACGACAGCTCCGGACACGCGTTCGAGATCGGTGCCGGTGCCTACATCGTCGCTGAGGGCAACGTTTTCCAGAACATTCCAGTCGTCGCTGAATCTCCAATCTCTGGTGAGCTCTTCACTGCTCCATCTCCCACCGCTAACGCAGCCTGTTCCGCCTATCTTGGACACACTTGCGAAGTCAACGGCTTCGGTTCTTCTGGAACTTTCAGCTCCGACACCACCAGCTTCTTCTCCGATTTCTCCGGAAAGAACGTCGCTTCCGCATCGGCATACAGCACCGTTGTCGCCAGCGTTACTGCCAACGCCGGTTTCGGAACAGTTACCTACTAGATTATTTAGTGGAAGATCGGTTGCCAGGTTGCAATGGAAGGAAATTCGGGGGAGATTCATTCGTCCACTTTTGATGGGTGATGTTTTGGGGTTGAGTTCTTCGAGATGTATATACTTTTGATCACTTGTAAATATTCAATTCAAGATTGCTGCGCACAACAATTTCTCTCATGTAACTAAAAAATTTGATTGGTGTGAGATTTCCATGTGACTTCCAATATCTGTTTGACTACACCCAAAATCGTGCGTGAGTTATAATCTCTCGACGTTTGGTCCAGACTTCTCCCTGGAAGCTTTTGTTATATCTTGTGGTTTCCATAGTCTGGGCTGCAATATGTCAATCACGGGGATTCAATAGCTTAAGTCCACTCACTCTTTGCAAGATATTCAATCTTTGAGACCGTTCGAATGATTTAATCATATTCAGACATCGAAAGTCCTAAATTGCTGTGCTACATCATGATGATTGGATATTCCGTTTTGAGTAAGTGGTAATCTGAAGGCGATGGATATTTCCAGCATCTATCTACTGGAAACCCAAATGGGAGCAGAGAGAATGCTATCTATCCACCGATATCGTTGACCAACTCCTGCTTTTTGATAAATTTTTAGCACCGAAAAGCATGATTGTGGTCTGAAAGACTCGAATCGTCTATTCCATCAACTCTTTCTCCACGGATCTCATATGATCATCATACCCAAGGGCTGAAAAGATTGTTCAAAGGCTTTTAGTAATTCTTAAACACTGCACATCAAGCTATTGACTCTCCGCAATCAAGTAACATGCTTTCATTTCATAGCAACCTGTCCGTCTGTCCTACCCTTTACCCCCTCACTCCCTCGCTCCCTCACCAACAAACTCCAAGCACGAGATCCAATCCCCTCCCTACCCCAAATGCAACCACAAAAACATACCCCAATACCCCTATCTCAATAAACCCATCACTAGCGACAATCTTCTTCATCCATTTCGAGCAGATATCATCCGAATCCTTGACAATCGTATATAAACTTGATTTCACGGCGATAAAGGCATATGCAACTGCGCACATAAATACACACACAGCAAAGAACAGAGAAAATGTAAGAAGAATTGGACGTATGAGGTGTGGAATGGCGAGAAGGAGCTCTTGCGTACCTGGAGCTTCATTATTAAGGGATTCAATTAGGATAAAGCGACGGAAAAAACATACCAAGAAGCAGATGGTCTACTCCGACTATTGTTGATGTCATGATTGGTAGATCGTTACGTCGGTAAGCTAACTCGTGCTTTCTTTACAAACTCCTCAAAGGTTCCCCTCCCTAATGACCACACTGTCCAAGATTTCGAGGGAGATTGTCGTTGAAGCGATTTTGAGGTAGTAAGCTTCTGATATTTTGTTTGCGGAACTCGGCTTCGATGACGTTTAGACTTAGAGGTTACAAGGGAACCCCGTACAAAAATGTGAAGTTTCTGTTTTCTGTCGGATTACGATATCAGGAGCACACGGACAGACTGAGTGAAGAATAATTTGAAAATTTCAACAGCTACCTTCGTTATTATGAATCCTCAAAATACAGTTTATCGGAGCTCTGTGCGTTTTTTTGAGCTATCAGCTAACTAGTAGCTGTCGGCCAGGAACTTCCCACACAGATTAATGTTTCACACACATCATTCACCGGAATCAGATGAAGTAAAGTCGCCGCCTTTCAATATCACATTGTACTCCTAATGTAGATAGCACTATCATCCATTTTGTAAGCTCGAGACTGACAAGTGGGTAGAAAGGAGCGACATGTCCATGATGATCTCAATTGGAGATGGCTTTTGAGTGAGACACAACAGATATCCAGATAACTCTTGTTGCAGTTGCACACCGACAATCCCAATAGATAAATAAAGTATATCGAAATTGAATTCCATCTAAATTTCTCTTAGTGATAGGAAAATAAGTGACTACTCCAGTTGCATCCACTCAACAAGCACAATCTATAGGTTACTATGCACGGACGGACTTTACATTTATCCCTAGCCCCTTCATTGTCAGCCTCTAATAATGCAGATGTAAGTTGCAATATTGTTGAATGTCGATTTGAACTAATAAGTCGTCGGTAAATATCATTTTGATAGCTAGCAGACATGAAGACGGATTTTTTGTCGCAAATATTCTGGGTCCCAGAAATCTATGCTTTAAAATGCTGTCTCATGTGCAATGTCAGCATGGCACAGGGGAGGGGTTGTCGGATCGCTGCCGAATCTACGGCATGAAACTGGGGAACTCGATCATCACAACTGAAATGAATAGAAGAACATTTCAAAATCGGAGGGACTGTGAGATGAAGAAGATATCACGAGCGAAGTTTGTGAGTTCATTGAGTTTCTTCCATAACGCATGGCTAATACTCCCAACATATTCTTGAGAGAAAAATGTCAAATCTGCAAACACCACCAACTCATATGTTGTCAGTAAACCATTAATCCATTGACCCAATCCAACCCAACTCTTAGCTTTAATACATGTGTTCATATCCTATATATAAGCTGTACAATGTGATCTATTTTCTGTCTCCAGCTCCTCTCAAGTATATCACTCCGCCTTTTAGCACCTGTTCTTCTCCATTCATCCCTTAACATTATTATCCACAAGCCATTCAACCAAGTTGTCCCCCCCTCCTCATGATTCCCTTCCATCAGTAGAAGCTTGAAGCTTGGTAATAAAAAAATGGAATAGAAATAGCTAGCTTACATTCCCTGCAATAGTAGACCTAGCTCTCAGAAAATTTGTAAGGCTCGGAATCAATCCTAGATGACCGATCGTATATATATTCGTCTCTCTATTCTTCCTTTTTCGATGAAGAAGATTGTGCTGATGGAACAGATCCACAGGAATCACCCTCCTTTTCATTACCGAAATCGTCATCACCAACTTTTCGCAGGTTGTTTTGTTCCAATTCAGTATCTGATCTTGGCCAAAGTTGCACAGTATCACTTCCTCTTCATCGTTGGTTGATATTTGGTTGGTACCGAGAGCAAATTCCCCCTAGGCTTCTCTCCATTCTTCTTACCCCTCTTCGTGCTCATCTCTGGCGTCTCACCAGGTGTCATTCCAATAGCTCCTTAAAAGACTTTTGATCAAGAGACTCAAATCCCCTGATAAACGGAGCGTCTTATGCAAAAGAAACGGAAGGTTAAAGCGCCAGTTGTTCGCATTTTGGGCAAGCCAACGACTCTTATTTTGGACGTGAAAATCCCGGTAGTCTTTGGGAAATTCTGCGTGGACGTGTTCTCAATGGGAGATTTGTTCCTCGATGAAATAGCAAGCTCCTGACTTGGAAGTTTGATTCTGATTATTACGTGGCGACTGAATATGTTAAATATGCTTTATACGAGAACAATCAGAATGCGCCACGGCGTCCCTCGAAGGTTTTAGTGACGGTAAGAAGTGGCTGAGTGGCAGAATCTGGGAATTGAAATATGGATGACTTATCTGTAGAAGTTAATGAGCACGAGGAGCATGGATGCATGAAGTATATCCCCAGCAAGGAGGGGGCTTCTTGGTGAAGATACGGTCAAGAAACGAGATGTTGCATTTCAATCAGTCCTTTCATGATCTGTCGATTTCAGAGTTTAGTGAATATCAGAAGGCAAGTATACATCTTGGGATACAGATGAGGTAGTAGACTTGCGCATATTCCCCCCAAAATTAAGATCGAGGAGATAGAGTGGAAATGGAGAGAACATCATATGGCAGGATGTTTAGCCCAGAATTGAAAGAATCTATTCCCAAGCGATGCCAACTACTTCAAGAATGTGTTTAATTTGAACCTTGCTCTACTTACAGCATTCAATTTAGCTAATGTGAGAGATTGACAATTGTTGAAAACATCATAAGCCGTGAAACTTATGAACTTTCGAGTTTTTCCATGGCACTAGTGGCAAAATGCCAGGACTGCCATTCCCCTTCAGGTAGTTTGCCCCTCAAGGGCAATCTTCCACCTTCCAAGTTTCCCATACCTAAAGTTCGATAAATCCCTTCCTTGATCCCGATTATTCCCCATCTCACAACAAATTCCTCTGCGCGGCTCACAGAGAACTGAAGCGACAGCAACTCTTGCAATTCTGCGGATTCAATAGGACGCTTTTTCGCAAGTTCAAAAAGACGTGCAACTGTTCGAGGATAAATTGCGGCAAGCCCATCAATCACACCGGCCGCGCCGAATTGTACAATAGGGCCGAGCTGTTGGCCGAACCCACTGAATACGCGGAAGCTTTCGTGATTGATACCTGGCGTCAAGGAGACTTGCAGATGATGTGAAACATTTCCATGGGACATCTTGCACCCAACGATATTGGGATGAGCAGCGAGCTCCGTGTAAGTCTCGAGACTTATTGTGATGTTGTTTGTAACTCCAGGATAATGATAGCTGCAGAGGTAGCGAATTAGATTTGTATGACGGTACGAGAGAGAGATGGACGTTACATTAAAATTGGAATAGGACTAGCATCTGCCACGATCTTATACCATTCTTTAATGTTATCTTGGTTCGCAGCAGGACCGAAATATCCAGGTGCAAGCACAAGACCCCATTGTGCTCCAGCTTCCTTTGCATCGGCCAACCATTCTAATGCTTCATTTAAAGAGTTCGTTAGCACGCCTGCCATAATTGGGTATTCTGAGAAGCCTGCGGAAGTAAGTCCATTTCGAACACCAGCTATCAATTCAGATCGTTCGGCGCGTGAAAGATGAATGGCTTCTCCTGTGCTCCCAAGAAGCACAAGTCCACGTATCCCATTCTTCGCAAGGTGAATACTATGTTGAACTTGAGTTGAAACATCTACTGTTGCTTGATTTGTAGAGAGAGGTGTTGTTGATGGCTTGAAGAAGGTCGGGACGGGGACAAAAACTCCCTCGGGAGGTACTTCACGATGATTAGTCATCACTACTTGATTGCACGTCTCAGGACTCAGAGCTTCACTTCAAGAAACACCTCAACAAACTCGCCTTGAATGAATGAGAGATGGGCCTCCATTTTTATCAGAGGTTCAGTACCATACTGATTTATCTTATTAATCGTATCATTCGATCATGATCACTTGCGGAACTGCACATGTTCTTTATCCACCAATGCCCACGGAAAAGTATACCCGGGCTACCTGGCTACGGATAAGTCGAAAAGGCATCATTGATGCATTATTGATGTATCCACAGCAATTCTGATTCGCCTTTAAAATCTCGAGTCTCCGCCAATGTGTTATTGAACAATACTAACAGATACCCTCGCGATTTAAATTCATCATGGCCCTCAATCGCTCCGTCAAGTTGAACTCAGGATACAGCATTCCAGTGGTTGGTTTAGGGACGTGGCAGTCAAAACCAAATGAAGTCAAGGAGGCTGTCGCACATGCACTGAAAACAGGATATCGCCATATTGATGCAGCAGCTGTATACGGGAACGAAACGGAAGTCGGAGAAGGAATCAAAGCATCAGGGGTAGACAGAAAAGACATATTTGTGAGCACTGACACGTTTCTCCTTCACTGATCATGTGCTGATTGAAACATATCTAGGTTACGGGCAAATTGTGGAATACAGATCACAAACCTGAAGATGTGGAGGCCGCGCTCGATTCATCTTTACGAGACCTTCAGACTGATTATCTTGACCTTTATCTGATCCACTGGCCAGTTGCTTTTCCGCAGTCCAAGGAAAGATTCCCGGTTGATCCCAAAACAGAGGAAATCATTGTAATCGATGTTCCAATCAAAGACACGTGGGCAGCCTTGGAAGACCTTGTCAAAAAAGGAAAGATTAGAAGTATCGGAGTTAGCAACTTCACCAGAGAGAAGGTCGAAGCTCTGTTAAAAACTGCCAAAATTCCACCAGCAGTCAATCAGATTGAGGCCCACCCTTATTTGCAACAACCGGAGTTGTTGAATTGGCACAAGTCCCAGAATATCGCAGTGGCCGCCTACAGTCCTCTTGGAAACAATATTTACAACTTGCCAAGAGGTGTAGATGACCCCACCGTGATTTCTCTCGCGAAAAGCTTGGGAAAGCAGCCAGCGCAACTACTTATCAGCTGGGCTGTCCAGAGAGGCACTATTGTTCTTCCAAAATCCGTTACACCAGAGCGTATAAACGACAATTTTCAAGGTTAGTGTTACCTCCATACTCAGTATCCACAATGTTAAGCTGATTCCATCGCTAGACTTTGAACTGCCAGATGATGCGTTCCAGAAAATATGTTCTTTGGACCGAAACCATCGATATAATTTCCCAGCACGGCTCGGAGTGGATATATTTGGCGAGGTCAGCTCAGAAATTTTGAGAAAGAGTGTCGAAGATTGGAAAGAATCTCAAAGGAAGTTGCGCGCCGCATGAACACTATGCTAGTTATCGTTGAATAGTAAAATAAGACTTCTTAATTTGCCAGATCTCGCAATAAAACTACCCGCTCATGACCGGATTTTAAATTTGTGCATGCAATACTTACCCGGGATCATCAGATCTACTGCATCCTTACCCCACCCTACTTCCGGCCTCCGGGTCTTCGGAATCAGACAGTTATCTATCTGAGACCACATATAGTTCTGACTTGCACGCCCATAGTTACACATTGATCACAGATTTCATTATGCCGGAGATAGCATCTATCGAATACTTTCGTGTACCACCTCGATGGCTCTTTGTAAAAATCACAGACAAAGGTGGCAATGTAGGCTGGGGCGAAGCATCTCTTGAGGGCCATACCCAAGCCGTTGAAGGTTGTTTAGACGCTTATATCGCGAGATACACGGGCATGGAAGCTGAGTATGTGGACTTAAGATGCCGTAGTAGTACATCTAATAACTAGTTGTAGTGATATTGAACATATATGGCAAATGTCTTGGAGGAGTGGATTCTATCGTGGAGGCCCGGTCCTCATGAGCGCATTATCCGGAATCGATATTGCTCTGTGGGATTTGAAAGGTATGCTTGATCAATTCATATGAGTACTTAGACTAATTCCTTCTCCAGCTAGAAGATTAAATGTACCCATCTATCAGTTACTTGGTGGAAAAGTTAGGGATAAGATTAAAGTATACGCCTGGATTGGTGGAGATAGACCTTCTGATATTGCCGGCCAAGCGTATGTTGTCCCATAGCTCTACTGACAGAAGTTAATAAGAGTAGTCAGGCTAGAAAAGAACAAGGGTTTACAGCAGTCAAAATGAATGGTACAGAGGATCTGGGATGGTTTGACTCGCCATCTGCCTTGGATAGCTGTATAGAACGAGTGAAGGCTGTCAAAGAGCTTGGAATGGATGTTGGAGTTGACTTTCATGGTAGAGTTCACAAGCCGATGGCCAAGCAGCTAGCAAAGGCTCTGGAACCACATCGACCAATGTTCTTGGAGGAGCCACTACTTTCAGAACACATTGGTGGCATCAAAGATCTCTCGAAACTGACAAGCACCCCAATTGCCCTGGGTGAACGTCTCCACAGTCGATGGGATATTCGACCATTCCTTGAAGCCGGCGCTATAGATATTTTACAGCCAGACATTAGCCATTGTGGTGGGATCAGTGAGATGAAACGTATCGCTGCTATGGCCGAGACTTATGACGTCGCTCTCGCGCCGCACTGCCCTTTAGGACCTATTGCTCTCGCAGCCAACATTCAGATCGCGGCGGCTTGCTCAAATCACGTCATTCAAGAAATGAGCTTGGGCATCCATTACAATGTCGGCGGGCAAGACCTTACGAGTTACACAACCAATCCAGAGGTCTGGAAGGTAACCGGCGGTTATATTGATTTGATGAAGGGTCCAGGACTTGGCATAAATATTGACGAGGAGCAAGTACGTAGACTTTCTCAAGGAGCGGAGCCTTGGGTGAGCCCGGGGTTCATTGGCCCCGGCGGTGAGATTAGAGAATGGTAAAAATAGCTCAAAATATGATATTTCAATTCCCCAACCAATAATTTTTCATTGTTCTACAAATATCGAAAAATGGGCATTTCCGTATGTATGTCCGGGAAAGGTAAGAGCAGAATAGCCATCCGAGCCAGGATTGTTCTGGATATCTGCTAGCGACTAATAATTTCGAAATTGCCGCTTCGGCCCCAAAGTGGGAGACCCAAACCCCCCTGTCATTTGCTTTAGCCGGAAAGCTTAACTTCCCCGCACCACCAGCTTTCAAATATCCGGACCAAAGACAATTCTATGAACCATTGTCCTGCAGACCCCCTTCGGAAGTATTCTTCTATGTTTCGGATCTGACAAAATTCGCACTACGCAAATAATAATGGCGGAAGCTCGACAATCACACAATTCGTTGAATTCTCCGCCAACAGCTGAGGCAGCTCATCCAAGGGACGAGGGTACAGAAACTCAACCGGCGCCCGCAGCAAAAAGACGGAAAAGGGATGAGACTGAGAGAATACGTGTAAGTCGAGCTTGCGATCGTTGTAAAAGGTAAGATGGTGAAACCCCACATTTTGCGGAAAAGACATCTCACAAATGTATTTCAAAGAAAAAAGACAAGATGCAGCGGAAATCAACCTTGCAACCTCTGTACAACTGCCGGTTTGATCTGTGAGTTCACAGCAGCCTATAGGCGTGGGAGAATACCTCCAATAGCGACAGAGAAAGAACACCTTGAACATCTGGGAGGTATTTCTGAAATTGCCGAAAGTTCTACCAGTGTAGAACATGAACACGTGATTGAAGCTGCAAAACCTTTCCCAAATCATCACAATGCGTTCCATAGCCAATTGAGCGGAGAGTTCACCAGTATCCCACATGATGTAGCTATAGCTGCATCAACATTGGCCCGGCTCCAGCCTACTATCGCTGAGAACTCAAACCCAATTTCGAGAATGCAATCATCTCGGAACTCACCAGAGCCTCCGCAAACTGACCTCCAGGGACACTACGTGGGTCCTTCCTCTGGGGCCTCTTTTCTATTGAGAGTGCAGAAGAAGTTACACCGAGAGATTACGCTCTCCCAGGATTCATCAATATTCACATTTGGGGATGCTCCCTTACCAGAATTTGACCCTTCCTTTTTCGTACTTCCCCCAAAATCCGACGCCGAGAATCTTGTTGCAAGATACTTTGACTTTGCAGTTCCGACCCATCGCTTTCTGCATCGCCCAACTATTGAACTCTGGGTACATGAATTTTACGATAATCTGGGAACTTTTCAACGGAAAAGCGGTGCCAAAGGACGAACGGCTCTTTTATTTATGGTTTTTGCTCAAGCAAGAGATTACATGCCTGGTGTTGGCAAACAGAATGATAATGATACGAGGTAAACACTGCGAGATGCCCAATGATTAAGAATTAAGTTTTTCACGAGAGACTTCCGGCTTTTTGATTCGCCAAATCACTTTCGATGACACTCAAATATTGGATGTTTCTTGTCATTGAATTATGGTAGAGCATAGGCAGGCAGCGTTCATATCCAGCCTGGTACTCCGAGAACTTGTATACTTTGAAATTGAATCAATTATCATAGTGTTATTTTGCTCAAGCTAACAACAATACTGTAGTTCCCGATACTTCCACGCCGCTGATCGTCAACTGACATCTGAAACTGGAGGAGTGCTTTTAACTAGTGTTCAAGCTCGGCTGTGTCAATGCTTCTATCTCCTATCACAGTCAAGGGTCAACCATTGTTGGAGCTTATTCGGAACCACGGCTCATCTGATCCTTGCTCTCGGTATCCACCGCAAGAGACGTTTAGAGTCTCACAATAATGTGGATATGATTGAACTAGAATGTAGAAAGCGAGTTTTTTGGTGTGCATACAACTTGGACAATTATCTAAGTGCTGCTCTCGGAAGACCTCGAACTTTCCACGATGATGATATAGATCAGGTGAGCCATCCCTTTATCAGGCTAACGATCGCGGTTACCCGATAAGATTCTGAGACCTCAATTTAGGAACTCCCGAGTTGTGTAAATGACTCTGATCTTACTTCAAGACACGTTCACGTCAACAAGTCTAGAGCCCAGTCTATCATGATGGCACCTATTGCTCATGGAATGTAAGCGTAAGAATCTCGATCACGCGTCTGAAAGCTCACTTCTCTACAGGCTGTCCCAGATAATCAGCCACATTCTTCGCGATCTCTATTCCATTCGCCCACCATCTTCCACCATCCGTCTTTCTCTAGCAGACCAGTATTGCAAAAATCTCCAAGAGTGGCGCACGAAGTTTACTGGGTTTCTAGATGCTAAGGGTGTAGATACGTCTCTATTGATACCTCTATTCCAACGTCAAAGAAATGTCCTGAATCTCTCATATTGGCACGCACTGATCTTAGTTCATCGACCATTCTTATTGCGAGATTTTGCCAGTCTTCATAAAATAAACTCATACCATTCTAGAGAAACTTCAACCAGCAACTCCGCGGACAAAAATGTCTTCAATTGTTTACAGGCAGCAATGGAAATCACCAACATCGTTAATCATTTGACGGAGGCCGGGCAACTGTACCAGGCATTTTGGGTAAGTACCATTCCTGATAACTCTATAGCAATACCCTGACTAGACTAGTTCACTCATTATTTCGCATTTTGTGCGGTAGTTGTGCTATACGTATACACGATACAATACCGCTATCATCCTCGAGAGGAATATATCAAGTACTTTGAAGCTGCTGTTCGCTGTCATTCTCAGATTTCGTCTAAAGCCAAAAATGAATCGTTGGCACAAAGATATAGTGTAGTGCTGGAAGAACTTAGACTAGAGGCTATCACATACCCCCAAGGACAAGGAGTAAACCACGGATCTCATGCTACCCAGACCGAGAGAGGTTCCAACTCAAACCGTGAAAGTCTTATCACTGCACAGAATGCGGTCCACGAATATGGGAGTGGCGGAATTGCAGTAGCACGTTCAATTGACGGAGCTGATGGCGATTATATCGAGTCAAGTCCTTCTGTGACTATGGATCCTCTCACTGGCTGGGGCCAATTTGATTCTTTGGTACGTTCTTATGTGGAATCTTAATGGAAACTATGCTTACTTCATAGGTTACTGGCGGAGTGGGTGGCTTTGACTTTATTTTTACAGGAGACCAAAATGATCAATGGGACACGGGAATGGGTAATAATTTCGGATATTAGTTTATCATCACGCTTCTTATACGCTTCCCCACTCCAAGGATAATCCGTGATTCGCTGTTTTCCTAGTTCCGGATCTCGGATATGCACTTGGGGCACGGATACTTGTGTAGGCTATGCAGTGCAGCTCAATACCCCTCCGAGGAAAAATATTCCTCCAGTCATATATAGCGCTATGATACATCCGGGCAGGAGGCCTCATCAAATAGAGAGCATACACGGCTGCATGCCATTCTTCTTGTCCCTTTACAATTCAGACAATTCAGAACCATGTCGGCCATAGTCGAGACTAGAGCATTTACAGCACCACATGAGAGGTTAGAAAATTCGTCTCAACCTGAAAAGACCATACCTAGTCGACTTCTATACACTGTCGATGACTTGATTTACAACAGAAGTCAGACTATTCCAGATGTCACTCTATTAGCATATCCCGGTAGCCTGAAGGGACGATCGGACTATGTTCATTACACGGCGAGGGATCTTGATCGATTCGCTGACCATGGTGCAAATGCATACTCATCACTTGGTCTCATTCCCAGTGTTAGTATGCAACCCAATTGTTAGGGATTCATTCTAATAGAAACGCAGTCACCAAAAAGCTCTGTTGCAGAAGTCGTTGCGCTTTTAGCACCTTCAAACCTTGATTACGTCGCTACCATCTTTGCCTTATCACGCCTAGGTTTCGCAGTTCTGTTGCTTTCTAATCGATTAGCACCAGAAGCATACGTTTCTCTTCTTGAAAAGACAAAATGTAAGCGAATTGTCAGTTCCGATAATCACCACGACATTATCAAATTGATTCAAGTTGAGCTGGAAGTATCTCAGTATCCCTTGCTGAGACAGTCTCAATATGATATAAAAGCTCCGTTGACCCCACGATTTCCTCGATCTGTGGGAACTGCCTTGGATTCAACACGTAATTCATTTATAATCCATTCATCGGGCTCAACAGGGCTTCCAAAACCAATCTTCCAAACACATGCGGCTTGTCTCTCCAACTACTCCAATAGTTTCGGTTTCCGGGCATTCTTGACATTGCCTCTGTATCATAACCATGGACTGTCGTCATTCTTTAGAGCGATCCACTCAGCAAAGGAAATTTCTATGTTCAATGCCAACTTGCCATTGACGGGAAAGAACTTGATTGAAGGTATGGCTGCAGTAAAACCTGAAAGTTTCCATGGTGTACCTTACGCGTTGAAGCTACTCGCGGAGTCCGAAAGTGGAATCGAAGCTCTGAGAAGATGCAGATTAGTCTTGTTTGGGGGGAGTAGCTGCCCGGATGACCTTGGAGATCGCTTGACACAAGCTGGAGTTTACTTAGTTGGTCATTACGGCGCGTAAGTTTTAAGAACTTCATCAGTTACGATAAATTCTGACCGAGCATACAGTACCGAGATAGGGCAGCTCATGACTTCTTTTCGCCCACGAGAAGATACAGCATGGAACTATGTCAGACCTTTACCATCGTGTGTACCATACATTCAGATGGTGCAACAATCAGAAAACACATTCGAATGTGTGGTATTAGATGGTTTACCGTCAAAAGTCACCTCAAATTCTCAAAATCCTCCAAATTCGTTCAAAACGAGTGATTTGTTCACCCCCCACCCTTCAATACCAAATGCATGGAAATATCTTGGACGGTTGGATGATCGTGTTACGCTCGTCAATGGCGAGAAAGTCCTCCCGATCACATATGAGCATCAGATCAGAGAGCACGAATTGGTAAGAGAAGCGTGCGTGTTTGGCGTTGGCCGAGCATTTCCTGGGTTGATCGTCGTTCCAAGCGAAAAAGCAACCAGCATAGGTAAAAAAGAATTGCTAGAAAAGCTCTGGCCAGTGGTAGTTGCTGCAAACTCAAGAGTGGAGAAATTCAGTCAGATTTCGAAGGAAATGGTTCATATTCTAAACGTTGGTGTTGATTATCCCTGCACTGATAAAGGAACCATGATTCGACCTGCTTTCTACAAAAAGTTCGAAGATCTCATAGATTCTATGTACCAGAGCTTTGAGACACCAGTAGATTCTTTGAAAGGTACTCTCCAGTTGGGTAGAGAACAGTTAGAAGACTTCCTACTTGGTGTCTTCGCAGAACGAGTTGGAATCCAGCATCTCGAAAGGGATACCGATTTCTTCGAGGCAGGCGTTGATAGTTTGCAAGCGATTGCAGTTCGAGGTATCATTTTGCGCGAGTTGGATCTGGCTTCTGCAGTACCAAGTCAGAATGTGGTTTTTGAATTTCCGAGTGTGCAAGACTTAGCTGAACACTTAGATTCTCTTCGCAAAGGCGAGGCATCAGAGCAGAAGGATGAGATCAAAATAATGGAGGAATTGATCCAAAAATACTCTCATTTTGAACAACATGTCCCAGGTTCCAGGATTGTTGACGGGGAAACCATTGTAAGTAATCAGTTCAAGAGTTTATTGTTGCCTACTAATATTTTGCCGAAGATTTTGACAGGTGCTACCGGCTCACTTGGGGCACATGTTCTCTCTCAGCTCGTAGAGAAAAACTTTGTCAAAGCAATATATTGTCTTGTCCGAGCTAGGGATCGACAACAAGCAGAGGAAAGAGTCAGAAATACTCTTTCCGCCAAGAAATTATCGCCAAAATCACTCTCAAAGATTCATTGTCTTCCATCAGATCTCAGCAACACAAATCTTGGCCTCGACACCACTTTAATCCAAACCTTGCGAGATAACCTTACAACAGTGATTCATTGTGCCTGGGCTGTAAACTTTAATTTGGGCGTCCAAAGCTTCGAGTCGCATCATATCAAAGGAACTGTGAACCTCTTGAATTTGTGCTTGACCGTCCGCACGCCCTCTCCCGCGAAGTTATTCTTCTGTTCTTCCATATCAGCGGCAGCAGGTACTCCTTTGCCTGCGAAAATCGAGGAAGCATACATTACGAACCTGAATTATGCTCAAAATATGGGGTACGCTCGGTCAAAGTTAGTCACTGAAACGGTGATCGGAGAAGCTGCGAGACAGACCGGAATGCTGGCAAAGGTTTTGAGAGTTGGTCAGATTGTTGGAGATACAATGGAAGGGCTGTGGAATAGTACAGAGGCTATTTCACTGATGATAAGAAGTGCTACAATGCTTCATGCTTTACCGGCCCTAGATGAGGTGAGAATCTCCATAGTGTACACTTTTGATGCAAGTACTAACGATGCATAGACACCTTCTTGGTTACCTGTCGATATTGTTGCAAAAGCTGTGTTGGAGATCGCTGGCCTCGAGAACTACTCACCAGAAGTATCTATGCATGAACCGGACTCAAGAGACATTGTCTATCATGTACAAAACTCACACACTTTCTCCTGGACCAATGACCTTCTTCCTGCTTTACATGCAGCGGGATTAGAGTTTGATATTGTCAATCAAAGAGAATGGATTAAGCTACTTAGGGAGAGCGAACAAGATCCGGATAAGAACCCAACGATAAAGCTTCTGGATTTCTTCACTGAAAAATATGATAATGACAAACCTGGTCGACAGGGACTTGTCTTCAAAACGGAGAAGACGGGTTCAAAGTCCGTGGCTATTAAAAATGGTTGCGACATTGTGGCGAGTGGGCTGGTCAAGAAATTTATCGATAGTTGGAGGAAGGAGTGGTGATCACTTCGATGTACGCTTGTTGTATTCATCATTTTTAAGTTTATTCCATTTAGTACAATATTCCCAATATCTTTGATTATAGGCAGCTCGTATGGCCGTTCTCATTCGTGCTTTATGTAACGCTGTTATCTCTCAACACACCCTTTTACCGTTTTAATGCTGTGACCCTACCGTTGAAATGAGAGAGCTTATCAACTCAGATAACATCAAAGGGCCAAACGCAATCTGGTAGGTGGCAGGGTAGAGTTGCGTTGTTCACGTCACATTGCCAGCCATTCTAAAGCCTCATCTAAAATCCGGAAATAACACCAACAATAGTTGTTTCACATCCCCGCATTGTGCCATTGACATCTCCGGCTCTGCACTCGCTACAAACTTTCCTCATCCTCAGCTCCATCCGTTTGTACATATCCAAGATACCAGCTAAGGTCATCCAATGTCCCGGACTACAGTCCAATGATACAAGGGTTCGAATATCTAAAAGCAGTTAGAAGTTCGAAAATAGTTTAGTGTTTTAATCGAATTCAATAGCTTAGATGACTTGAATGCTCTAATTGGTTTGGGGATTCAACAATCTTTATTGTTGGACTGCAGTCCGGATTATTGGACACTCTGTAGCAGCCGACCGGATATGTATAATGCGATTCATGTTTGAACAGTTGCATACCCGTATGCAGATCATTAGCAGTACCACGTGTCTTTCGCACGTTTTTTGCTATCGAAGATTTACGAGTATAGCCTGGAAGTGACGGCAAGGTTGCAATGTCCTTTTCCGTGAGCCGTGGGGTAACGCGGGGGAAGTGAGGGGCCCCGCATACCGCATATTGAGCTGTATGTCCCCATGTATCATTTCTTTATAGCTGCGATAGCTTTCATCAATATTATGAGTTCTCAAGCTATCTTTTACTTAGATCTTACCTTGGTATATCCAGTAAGAGTTACTTTCCAGACTCCAATTAATATCAAAAGCTTGTGCCAATTTTCTGGATCAGCAATATCATTTCCTATCAATCGCGAAGACCGCAAGAATTGCATAATATGAGTTATGGCAGCCCTTGGCGCTCCCCAAACTAATACCGACACCGGCACTAAGATCAACTCTAACAAAGTAGAGTTCGCAGAATATGCCTCTTCAACTCCCGCGAAACCTGGTCGTGCTCCAGCCTACGTACGCAATCTTACACCAGAAGATCGTAAGAGAATTGAAACTTCACTGAGGCGAAAGGTCGATACGAGATTACTTCCTATGATCGTTCTTATTTATGTCATGAACTACCTGGATCGTAACAATATTGCTGCTGCAAAATTGGCTGGACTAGAAAGAGATTTACAGTTGACTGGAGATCAGTTTCAGACTTCTGTTAGTATTCTGTTTGTGGGATATTTGCTGATGCAAGGTAATTTTCCCGGGCCCAAAAGCAAGCAAGGTCATTGAGTATTACTGACGAGAACCTAATTAGTGCCATCTAATCTTCTCCTTAACAAGCTTGGCAAACCGTCCCTTTATCTTCCTGGATGTATGGTAGTTTGGGGGATTATCTCGGGGGCTACAGCTGGGTGTCAAACTTACGGTGGTCTACTCGCCTGTCGATTCATTCTTGGCTTTGTTGAGGCGGCTTACTTTGTAAGTCATATGTTTCACTACATCTAACACTGTATCATCTTCTAATCGTAATTTAGCCCGGCTGCCTGTATTACCTTTCTGCTTGGTACACACGTAAAGAACTTGTTAAAAGAACGGCTCTTTTATACTCAGGATCTCTACTTTCGGGTGCATTCTCAGGGTTGATCACTGCAGGTATAACGAATGGGTTGGATGGCGCCAGAGGTCTTAGTGCTTGGAGGTGGCTTTTTATCGTCGAGGGCGCGATTACAGTGCGTCCTCATAAACCAACTCCCGAATTTTTCGAAGTTCAAATCCACTAACAAATACAGGTCTTCATAGCGCTGTTTGCGTTGTTCATCCTACCTGATCTTCCACGTACAACAAGCTGGCTATCCGAAGACGAGAAAGAACTCGCAGCCTGGAGGTTGGAGGAAGATATCGGACAAGACGACTGGGTTGATAGTAAGCAACAAACCTTTTTACACGGCGCCAAACTTGCTGCAAAAGATCCGAAAGCATGGCTTCTTCTCGCCACTATCTATGGATTTACATCAGCGGGTACTGTCACCACTCTGTTCCCATCAGTTGTTAAAGGGCTTGGCAGGGGCAATATCGAAACACTTCTCTTGACAACACCCCCATATCTAATTGCTGTTATCGCCATTCTTTGTAATGCATGGCATGCAGATGCAAGTGGTGAAAGATATCTACACATTGCTGGACCTCCGGTTTTGGCTTTTATCAGTTTTGCCATTGCAGCTGGCACTACTAAGTTTGCACCAAGATACCTGGCCATGTGTCTCATGGTGGGAGCGAACTATTCGGGATACGTTGTTGCACTTAGTTGGATTTCAAATGGTATGTTGAATAATGGTCCCAGGTTAGTTGTAGAGACTAATGTAATGGTATATAGTACTTCCTCGACCTCCATCTAAGCGTGCAGCTGCTCTCGCCGGTATCAATGCGTTGAGTAACGTGGCTCAAATTTATTCACCATACCTCTATCCCAGTAAGTATTCATGAGCTCTGGTGCTGCATTTGATATTGGAAAATTATCGCTCTAACCTCTCACAGCCAGCGATGCACCTCGTTACGCGAAAGCAATGTATGTCAATCTTTCAATGTCAGTGGTATCGATTGTTTTTGCCACAATACTTCGATTCCATTTGATTGGGTTGAATAAGAAGTTAGATAGAGGGGAAATTGTAGATGGTGTTAACGGTAGAGCTGCCTCAGGAAGGAGTGTTGAAGAGGGCGAGGGAGAAGAAGTTGCTGTTGATAGAGGATTTAGATTTTTATACTAGATATCTTATATCATGTAAGTAACAGGGCGATCAATAGTCTAGATTGTAGTTCAAGAACAAAGATTATTAAGTTCTTGAATTATTTAGAATATTCAAAGCATTTGAGATGTTTAATTTGAGTGGAACGTGAATTCTATTCAAATTTCTGATTGCTTTTAGATATTCAAAATCTTATATTGATGAACTACAGTTCGGACCATTGGATAATTTGTGAGGGAATAGATGTTTGAGAAATTTGTTGTTCGTAGCCATTAATCTCAATGAAATAATGCCAAGTATAGACTTGACGGTAGGTACCTACGTAGGTAAAAGAAAGTCATCGTTCCTTCTCAAGCTACAGTACCTTCAGCAAACTTCGGTAAAGTTCCACAATAGCCCACTGCAATTCACTCAATCCTTCCTAGACTCTCAAGTTTATGATTATAAATATTCAAAAAACCGTACCCATTCCATCAAACATGCCAAACATGAAAACCCCGGTGACGCGTAAGTTAATCCGAATGCTACCTATAAGGAAAATAAAGATTTTGGAACTGACAATATCATACAGAATGGTTAGCGTGTCGATCTTATATTCTTCTGAGAAATCAGATTATTATGAACGTCGAAAGTTGTGGGTTCAAGTCCCACCCGGAGTATCACATTTTTGCTATTCTTCTTATTTGTTTCTTCTCTTCTCTTTCAAGTTTGATAATTTTGGAAGGTGAGGTAATGGTGGTGGTGGAAATACCGGTCAACGTGTGGATATCACGGAACTTGATGGCGTGCAAACATGAAATTTGCACTCTAGCCCAGTCATTTTGTAGCTCATAGCAAAGGAGAAACAATGGAGTCGCTGTGTCTATCTCGAATCATTGTATGATATGTACTTATTCCACAAGGAGTGATGTTCTTGAATGTTCTCATGCGATATTGTGAAGAACCCTAGAGGAAGCTTTCAGCTCATCTAAAGTGATCATGAAATTGTGAAGGAATGCTCTAACTCGCTACGAGGGAAAAAGTTATAGCATTTTGGTTTGCGAAAATCTAGAATTGTGAAATAGCCAGCAACACTGCCGATTCCCACCTAGCCTGCCATTCCATTCCATTAAAATCCATCTACTTCGAAACACTGACAAACAAGACTGTCGATGACATAACTTTATTTTGAATATCTCTTAATGTTGCGAATTGTTGAAAAATTGGTGATTTCAACGGTCCAACAATTACTTGACTTCTGTAAAATGAAATAAACTAATTCGTGTAAGACCAAACCTCCCAAACTTCAACTGACTGAAAATGATGAACTGGGAATTAATCACAGTAACTAGATTCGCTGCTATCCGAGTCATAAGTCAGCCTTAAGCAAAGTCAGTTTAAATGTTCGATCAAGTTATTTCTCCTCCAAGTTCCAACTCACTTTTTGCTTGTGAATATACCTTTCATTTTTTGCCATAATCCCCGAGTTTCTTTGCCCTGGGCACACGAATCACTAGAATAGCTAGGTGGATGATGCGACCGAAAGCAGTTTGGAGCGGGTCCGAGTACTCTATCCACGATGACATGTACCGGCGCGTTCGGTGTCATTGTCGGAAATCTTGGCTTGGGAGGGCCAGGAATTGGCCACATTGACATGGAGATCTCCCATCCAGGCTGAACATGATCTTGCCAGAGTTGAGGGAGGATGACTTCTCCAGCCGGATTCATAATATCGTAATGTCCTTCGTTAACATGTGGGCCGATGATTTCGACATGAAGAAACGCTGCTTTAATGAGTTCTGAGATTCCCTGAGAATGTTAATTAATTTGATAGAAAACAGGAGGAGCTTAATTCTACTTACTGCCCAGGTCTCACATCGATGATAAGGGAAGCTGAAGCGTCTCCCGACTGCATCTTTAAGTTTGATTGGTTTTCTGGTGTCTGTCTTCTCACTTAACAAACTGGAATTTGCCTCTGCCTGGCGTGATAGGGCATTCTCAAGCCGTGTAATGAGTCGTTCTTCCTGAGATGCCTCTAGCTGCTGGATGACATTCTCAAGTTTTGAAAGCAATCCATCGGGGTAATTTTTCTCACTTTCTGCTGCAGAGCCTGCCATGAATCCTGAATTGCCATGTACTGTTGTCGTAAAAATTAAGGCATCGACTTGCTGAATCATCGCAGCTGAGTCTACTGCTATTTCATGAGAAATTGGGGTAGTTGGCTGATTTATCGGCGCCGTTGGCAGTGTCTCATTACTTGCTACAGCTACATCACCATGATTAGTGTAGGCAGGTGGGGGTGACGATGATTGGTTTGACTTTGGCATTGT
Source organism: Botrytis tulipae (assembly GCA_004786125.1). Classification (NCBI taxonomy): domain Eukaryota; kingdom Fungi; phylum Ascomycota; class Leotiomycetes; order Helotiales; family Sclerotiniaceae; genus Botrytis; species Botrytis tulipae. Next base: position 197,009 of record PQXH01000046.1, read on the forward strand.
GAAATGTTTGGAATGCTTGATGTATGTAGACCTTTTATATTGGTATGCAAGAATGAATGAATTGGATGAGTTTTCACAATGTTCCTTGATACTTCTTATACTCATTTGACTTGAAAAGGGAAAATATCGAAACGATGTCGTGATAGTTAAATTTGGAATGGGGCATTTGGGGCATTTGTACTCGGCGGCCAACGGATGTTTTCGAACTGCTTGAGGCTTTCTTTTCGAGTGACGCATGTCAGACTGACAAGGCTGCAGAGAAGCAGCTCGAAGTTGGTTGAACTCGCCCACTTCGACCAATGACTGTGTTTTTGTGACGAAAAAAGGAAATAGTGACTGCAGATCTGCTGATTACAAGGTCGCCCCGTTTGTTAATTTACCGGATCGTGAATGTTGCACCTATTGATTCAGAGCATTCTTTCCTGGGGGTCAAGTGAAAAAATAACCGCACTTCCCAGCGTACAATTATGTAAGGATGACGCCTCGATCATTGGGAAACAATCAAAAGCTACATGCATACATCCTTTGCTCATACATGTGTAATTGTCCTTTTGCGGCATCTGGGGCTGTAACGAAGTCAATTGTGAACAAGTACGGCGGCAGGCAAGGGCACTGCAGATGGTAAAAGGTCAAGAAGATAAGTTAAACTTCATCTGCGACTTATATTGGAAACTGGCTGACCGACTAGAAGACGGGGTCTCAACGGACTGGTGGAAACGATAGAAAACATATTGCTCTAAATGTACTCAGTTTCTGTACCTCCTTATTCTGCCAAAGTGCCTTTGAATGCAAAATAACATCATGATCTATCACAACTTGATGATCCATATTTAGGTAGAAATATTGCAAACGATGTCAACTTATGGGCTGATATTCCTCTTAAAGGTCATTGATCTTTGTTACAGCAGCCGGCTCTTGACCTGACTCTACCACGAAGAAAGGAATAACAATGCAATTACAACCAGACCAGGTTTCTTTCTCTTCAAGATTTCGAAATTCCTCGCATTGAACTCGTCAAATACCATCAGTAAGCAATCGCAAGGTGTCCGCAAGTCACGATGAAGAAACAGTAGTTCGCTAGGAAGGATGATAGGAACCATGAAATCGAAGTTAAAGGGAAATTGTACAGGAGAACCGAGAAACAAACAAATAAAGCCATAGCATTGAGAGAATAGATGAAACCTAGCATCATAACAACTTTGAGCACGTGCGGAGGGCCCAGAGGTTCAAATGAATAGGAAATTCGACATACAAGGTGGTCGCAAAGGCAAAATCTCCACCACCCCTAAAGTGTGGCACACAATTTTCACAAATTTTCTGAATTGTTCAAGCCGCAAAGTCTATCACTCGATGATATAATAAAAGCTCGTGAAGACGTTGAAAGGCAGAGCCGCAATGCAAGTACAGAGGAAACTACCTGGCGCGGGCGATCAAACTGTTTAAACCAGTGTCATCAACGCCAGAAAATGGTATCTGGAAACGAAATAGCCGCAACCCCCCAAAGTTTGAGCCTCATGAAAGATGCCCGGACTTTCAAATGGCCCCCATGCTTATATAGTATGGCATGATGAACATACCGATCTCGTCAGATGAATGCGAGACTTCTCGAACCACCATAATTGCCCGGGTACCGGCATTGCAAGGTGACACTGTGAGAGGCATTGATTTTCTTCCTGGAACAGAAGCATAATTACACTGCGAAAGGCATCTCTTCAAAATACAAATTGCTTCGAACAATTGAAGGGCATGGGACAATAGAAAGCCTTTTGCAGGGCGAGTGCTGACATTGTTCAGCCTTACTCAAGATGCGTCGGCGGTCAGCTGTTAGCAGTGTGCCAGCATCTGGGTAAATTTGTACATATATAGTACAACTGCGGCAAGAGAACAAAGCTTGTAACAAGGGCGAGAGAACTAAAATTGACACCGAACAGAAAAGCAAGATGATAATTGATATACAAAATTGATGCCCTCCACTAGAAATGCCTAACTCCTGTCGCTCTCTCGATTGTGTTCCGCCAATGATTATCAGTATTGCAATGCCTATAAATATGAGGATTCGCTACTCCACTGCCCCTCAGATGATGACCAAGGCTCTTGGTCATACTGCCGCATAACCTCCTCTACTTCCACCACCTTGTACGGTACTCAAAACTCTTCTGGACCAGTCCTTCAATAAATATGGAACGTCACGAATCGTATCTCCATGAGGGAGAAGGTCCCATCCACGAGCGCCATATCTATTATAGTTGAGCCAAGATCCGAAAATCAAGTATGCGGCTGTTGAAAGGAATGCACTGTCAAAAAGTTGTTAGCTACGTTCACTACCTTCCTACCTGAGATGTAAAATAAACGACCAGGGGACGGAAAAGCATACACAATAATGAACCAAGCAAAAAACCCCCAATGTGAACTTTTCTTGTCATCGCCATCATCCTTCGGTCCATCCTCACAAGCATACTTTGTGCGCCAAGTCAACCTCAGGATATCTGCATCGCCTTTATCTTTGTCCAACCTAACAAACTGAAGACTCGAATCGTTGCCTGGCGCTCCAATCACTTCATCACCATTCCCTTCTTCCTCCCTCTTATTGTTCTTCTCCTCATCCTTCTGCTTGTTTTTCGGCTCTGGTGGTACCCACAGATTTTCCAGTCCAGTTCGGTTCGCATCGCAAATAAACTCCACGATAGCTTTCTGTGGTCTCTTATCTTTCCCTTGTCTGATAAAGCCTCCGTTTAGCTCTACACGTAATCCTTCTTTGTCGGCGTCTGAATGAGATTTAGAGTTACTAAGTCGTTCCACTTTAGCGTCGAGAGGACCTCCGCCGTAATTCTGTAATTCGCCTGCAAATGGAACAATTTGTTGTGTTGCGTCTGATCCTTCCTCTTCATTGATGACATGTGTTATGCCACAAACTGTTCCATCCAGGATGTTAGTGAATCAAGACCCTCTGAGTAACACACGATGAATTGGCTCGTGGCTAAAGTTTAACAAGACCTAGAATAAGGAGAGACATTACCTCTTGTCCCACCTGGACACTCATAGAACCCCTTCTTGACTATAGGGTTACAAAGGTCGATTGTGTATGTTGTATTTGTCCATCCTTTGGCTTCACCAACATAATCTTCAACACTGTGTAGTGCCGACCGTGGTCCACCTAATGCTTCCAAATTGAACGACTTTTTGTCGACGACTATGTTCGTACAATCCAAATTTCCAAGGGCGGAAGAAAGGAGTGGAAATAGGAGACTTGATAGAAATGCGGTTTCGGTTGGGAGGTTGTGAAGACGCATGATGGTTTGTCAGAATACCGTGGAATACACGGATACCGGTAGACGGACAATAGTCTCAAGTATTTTCTTTTATCAAACACGCCCGTGATATGTGTCGGATTGAAAGATACTGATTCTTTATATTGAGATGTATCGAAGGCGAGATGTCAATAAGTAAGACAGTGGGTATTCGTTGTAGGTTTACTTTGCTTGCGAAGTTTGTGATGCAATTATTGAAGCTCGTAGAGTAATTATCCAGACACGCCGGAAACTGTGAGATGAAAGATGACGGTGATTACCTAAGCTATTGTTTTATCAAACAAATCACATGATGTTTGCGGCAAGATTTGGTTTCGAGATCGCTTTCAACTCGGCTCGTGTTCTATGGTTTCTGTAATTTTGATTATATTCATGCTCATTTTACTCACCTGGCATCCCTTTCCACCGTCTTGACCCTCAAAGTCTATGATCACTATGAGATCAGATAGAACTAATTCATGTCACTTCTTCGTATTGCTTACCAATTGCTCAAAATATTGACCGGAGATATGGTTCTTTCACAATTATTCTGCCTCCACGGCAACAGTCTTCGGAAAGCCCGCGAAGTGTCAAATATTGATGAAGCTGTATCGTATGTTCAAAATCAAACCCCATCTGTTTTCTCCGGTAAGATCAGTCTGGAAAATGTGGTAGGCCCGACCAGATTTCGGAACTTTTGCAGGCTATCGTAGGTCAATCAATGTTCCCATATACTACCGCGTAGTCAATAGTGTCATCTTCGATACCACCGCCGAAAACTTCAAAAGGGATAGTTTTTACTATCAAGCTACCGATGTTACTGGGAAAGAGTAAAAGTCTCAACCGCCCATACCCAGGGCACAAAAACGAATCTTTTTTTAATTTGTTTTTGTTTTTGATAGAAGATTTCTGGACGTGTTGTCCTTAAAAGATGTCTTCAACGGAGATTGAAGAATTGAGAGAAAATAGTAACCTATGCCAACGATAAAACGCCCTTCATCAGGTATCATCAATCCTTCAATCAGAGAAGTTTTTGGTTGAAAGACTCGAGCATGTCAATATCGAATCAAGATTCCAATGGTCAAATATATGTTGGTGGCCTTCTTCCATTTGATCAAGTCACATACTCTGTACTCAGTCCATCACGAACCAAGCCAGCCACGTTTCTGCATGCAAACCAGTAGGAATGCTCCTTGGTAAGAATTTGAAACGCCAGCACAACTTTTCGGCATTACTCAAATTTGCTAGATGTGGTAAGAAAACTTCTTGCTGGAGACAACATACCTTAGTATGTAAATGCATGTGGTAAATCACTTATCTATCATATATGATGAGCACGATAATCTTCACGATATTACTTAGGCACCTTGCACTGCTATCTTGTTAGTTGGTCGGTGAACTAAATTGCTCTAAGCCGACCAGAAGCGAATTTACCAATTGAAGATCACGGTGGTCCAGATCTCTGCCACGAATCAGAAAAGAGCAGCAGGATGGTTGGAAAAGCATGACTTTGGCGTGTTTGACTATAAGCGTGGAGCAAGTTGCGGCTTCGGTCGAATTATGGATCATATCTTTTCGGGTCCAATCCCGCTGGGAACCGCCCCAAAAATACCGCCCTGAGGCAGAGTGGAGCCAAAGAACAATTGTTGGTATTCTAGGTTGGACCTACCGACTGTGTAGCGGCTAGTGTCAGCCCTTTTTCTCCACTATGTTTTAGGCTTGTTGGAGCGTGGTTGAACTTGTGAATCGTCCCCCTTGCCCCACTGCATAACTGCATAACTGCTTCGTTGGTGAAATTGATCGGTTTAAGATGAATCTCGGTAGGGCAGATAGCTTCTGTGGAGTAGACGGCCGGTAGTGACCTGTGGAGGTAGTATTTATGTATCCTTTGTCCCTACACATCCTTTCCTTTCGTTTCTTTCCTTTGTATCATTCAATTCCATAGTTTCGTCAGCATACTTAGTTGTTAGCAGAGTAAATCACTCATCCGGAGCGCGCTGCGCTGTCTTGCTTTTCCTGGTCTACTCTGTCCCTTTTGTCATAGACAAATAAACCAAACCCCTCTCGCAACCAACCATATCCGTTAAGACGTCAAGAAACAGACGAAGCCATGGTTGTACATACTTTCACCCCGCATATCGCGAAGTTTGCCAGGTTCTCTCTTGGAAGGTTCACAAACCGCTGGGCTAATGAGGAAGAATTGAAGTTAGTATCATACCCCCCCCCCAATGTCCCTCTGGTTCCTCACACTCGAACTTGAATTGAGCTAGAAGTAGAAAGAAGAACAAGTTGAACTGACCATTTATTTTTTTACAGTAAACCTGCGATTTTGAAAGAGAACAAGATACCCAAGAATGTACCGGCCCAGTGGAACGTTCTTAGATGGCAATATCAGAGCGAGTTGTTGATCGAGATTAAGAATAAAGATATGGAAAAGACAAGACAACAGCAAGCAAAAGACGACGTGGCGTTAGGGATGGCGGACACAACCGCGAAGATGAAGGGATTAATGGGCGACAATCACCTCTGGATGTGTGCGGTTTGAAGTGCTGGAATTCGTCTGGGGAAAAACCGACTGGATTGTTATCGACATATGTTACACAGATAAAAGGGTCTGTCTACTACTTGACGATCGAAATGCATTACATGGCGTTTTATTGCGGATTGGAGGCTTTGTATGATACCAATGACTTGAGGAAATCTCGAGTACTCGTCGGATAGCATCGGGAGACAAAAGGAAAAGGGGCATAAACATAGGCTGCTGGCAGCTTACTTGGCTTTGAAAGATGATTTTTCGATAACGATATAATATACAAATTGTCCTACACACAGAGAGAGTTTATGGACTACACTTTGTCAAAATTCCTCCTGCTCCGGTCACCAATCGCTGCAATGATAGCCGTAAACTCCAGATCCAACACCAAGGGAGTGACAATGCTGTATAAATGCCCATCGTATCGCCTTGACGCAACCATAAATATTTAAAATTCGACTCGACCTCTTCGCAAATGAGGGAACCGGGATTCTCCTAATTCGTCTAACGATCCGTGGCTCCCAGTCCAGAGATATTCCTTTCTCTCGAAATTGACTCGTTTCTCATAGAATCACCGAGACCATCATGACCATATTGCGATCCAGTTTTCTTCATGAGCGTGCTGATGAGTCACTTGAAGGCCTTATTTCTATTTCCCGTGGTATTGTAGCACGCAGGTTTTGTAATTTATCTGCATTTCCGTTCGTATGTGTGAATTGATCCACATGATACGTCTGGGGTTTATTATATCGATCGTCTATGGCTTTCATATCTTGATAACATCTGTGCAATTCATTCGATTGACCTCGAAGCTCTCTGGCGTGAGCTCGACGTTCTTTGAGTCTGAGAGTTAAATTAGCCATGACATTCTCATCATACGTAGAACAATTGACTGAATGGAAGAAAACTTTTATAAATGGGCTATGATGAAAGAATATTCGTATACTTACTTTTTAAGGCCAGATACGATAGTAAGCATTACCGATTGATTATCAGTTCAATATTCCGAGATTGGAAAGAATAGCTCTTCGTACGTTAAGGTTAAGAAGTCCTCACAATGGTGTGGGGTTTTGTGGATATGGAAATGAGGGGAAGTTATTAATGTGAAGAGGAGAAAATTACTATCTGATTTTGTAAACCACACGAACGAGTACTTCACTTGGGTATAAATATCTACTCGAGTACCGCATCTTTCAATACAAGTCAACGTCATTTTGAAAGATTCCAGGTCCCCGATTTCGCGGCAGTCGAAACTTTACTTGCCATATTCCCACTTCTCCATCCAATGATCATTTGACCAAATGAATAAGTTGTCGGGGTTTGTTCGGATACTATGATCACTGCCTCTTTGGTCTATCAAACTTAACTAGATCGATATGAGTAATGTCGAGGCAGTGAAGGATAGTTTGAATGTTGCAATCTGGAACCCGGTGGACGGAGGCGACGAACAATCTGGACAAAACTTCTGGCTCCGGCACTTGAATGAAGATAATGTATCTCCGGGTGCACACAGGTTATTAGGATTCTCAAGCTGTGCAATGAGCTTGGGAGGTATAACAGCGTACCAAGTGGCTCTATTGTGACACTAGTTCGTGCTCTCTGGAGTAGAACTTTATTTCTAGTGTGAGATGGGACGAGAGGACTAGGTATGGGTATTTGATATCTGAAGTAAGGGAAGAGGTGACCATTGAAAAGTCATCACATATTTCAAATACATGAGGATTCCCTAGACGTTTTACGCTAGTATTCAACATTCTAAACCTAATCCCAACGCACAAACTGTGAAACGTATTCGACGTGCGTTCCTGAACTCGGTTATGTTGGAATCGTGAGTTCGGTTCGGTTGAGGAGAAGTGTACAAGGAGGCATGATTATTTATAGTTCTTTTGAAGATGAAGCTTGTTGATAATCTGATGGCATGTGTAGAGTGCCAGTATTTCTTGTGCTTAGGAGTTAGGTTAGATAGTCTCATCTCAATGGAGGCAGTGAGAGGCTTCGTTGAAAGCTCGCGTATTGGATTATTGAAGTTCTGAAATCTTGTTTCCTGACGGGATTGAAAAGCATCTTTTTGGGACAACCAGCTAGTTTTCAAAAAACTAAAATAATGCTGGACTTCTCAAGTTCGAATTAAAATTCTGGGTTTGATCGGGATGACCCCTTTTAAAGACTGCCACCAAAAAGTCAAAATGGTGAACAAAGATTTGTGGCAATGCGAGATGCTCAGAAGACCTCGGGATGGAGGGGAAAATGAAAAATAGACACGTGATACATTCAATGTGGCTTGACAGGAACGAGGGCGGTGTCCATAAATAGTAAGCGGTGTAGAGATAAATCACGCAAAATAACCTTACATGTCTCGAGCATGTGCTAGCTTGAGCCTCGCTTTGAATCAATGACTTCGTAATTCAACATTATAATGCCTCCATCACATACTCCCACTGTCAATTACCAAGAGCATTTTGGAATTGATAATAATAATACTAGGAGAAGACGTACGACCAACCCATTTGATCAACATAATGTTACTCCCGCTCAGGGTATGTTATCATTAGGTGGAGATGCACAAGATGATTTCGATTCAACCACAGGCACAGAAGATCTAAGTGAAGGAGAAGATGAAGGCGAAGACGAATCTGAAGGTGATCCTGGCATTGAAGATTTAGAAAACCTGGACGAGGATATAGGTTTGGACGATGTTGCAGTTGAAGGTTCGCTTTAATAATTTTATTTTTCCCCCTTCCCCCTTCTTTCCGCACACATCACCAACACAATGAGAGGAAAGAGTAAACGCACTCGCAACCAAACTCGTAGCTACAATCAGAATCAGAACCTCTTGTACTTGAAGATATCTGCTCTCACTTCGCACTCTTTCACCTCCAACCGGTCAAATTGCACCAGTACATCTCACAGCATAACATTTCGATTGTATTTTGATTCCCGCTCCGAATATCAATGCACAACTTCACCACCCATTATGTGTAATCGATCTAACTTATCACCTCATCTAGCTACCATGGATAACACACCATTATTCGACCCTGCCGCTCTCGGGCTGAAAGAAATCGGAAACTTAGCTAGCTGGACTGTTTCCAGTAGTAAACCTGGTTGTGGAGTTCTTGCACTCCGGGACGATGACACAAATTTGTTCTGGCAGTAAGGAATTAAAGACTCTCACGTCTCTATTTCTCCTCGCTACACGGTAATATACTCGCACATTCACTAACATGTCCCACCTACAGATCCGATGGACCCCAGCCTCATTACCTTAACATTCATTTTGCCAAATTCGCAAAGATTCGAGCCATTCGAATATTCCTTGATTTCGAAGCCGATGAATCTTACACTCCAACACGTATCCAATTGCTTGGAGGCACAGGCTACCACGATCTAATTCCGTTTTCTGAACTCTCGTTTGTTCAACCGAAAGGTTGGATTGATGTCAACCTTGATCACGTAGGAGGAGGTTCAGATGGAAAAACACTACGTGCATTCATTATACAAGTCAAGGTGTTGGAGAATCACCAGAATGGCAAGGATACACATGTTCGTGGACTGAAGATATATTCTCACGACGAACGTCATGAATCTCCTCCGCCATCATATCTCGATGAGGAGGAGGATGACACATGCTCTTCGATCGATCCGAACGATTTTGGAGGGCCTGACGATGATTTGAAGCGCGGAGATGTAGGTAATGACGATCAATTCTGGAAGGATTTTACGCAGGCAAGAATGGGTGGACACAAGATGCCGGACCTAAGTGGTTTGAGTGAGCCTGGGTTCATGTCTGAGCCAGAACTGCGTTGATTATACTGCGATCACTTGGTTAATGCTATATAACGATTGATGGTAGTCACATTGGGAGTTACTAGGAGTCATCAAGATACCCTGGGTTTGTATGACAATACTGAATTTGTAGCTTCATGATAAGAAGAGTACAGCTCCTTTCCTTATATTCTCAGTCCTGCCCAAAAATAAGATGAACACTTCTCCAAATTAAAGAATCTTCATGGCTCAGAGGCAAGTGCTATCTGCGAAACTGCACCGTATCTTTTTAAAGGAGTTCCGTATCTCATTTTGGAGTTAAGTTACCATGGTTCTTAAAATTTTGAAAGTAATAATTCGTCGTATTACATTTGATTTGATGGAGAAAACTTTTCACCAGACCATATCGATCAAAATTCTACTGTTCTGGCCTCATGCTTTCATTCCAGTGTTTCATTCGACTAAAGATTCATCCCGCCTGTCCCACACGTATCCAAGTATTTCGAACTTTTATCTATGCCACTCAATAGGAGTACTGTTGAAGTTGCGTTCCATTGGATCTTATCAATCAATGTTAAACCGCCATATCTGTATTATCGGTCCATCAATAAGAAACGTCAGAAACGCAGCAAATTTATCACCGTCTTCTGACCATATTCAATATTTTCTCGGGGTCAGTCTCGGGTCGGGCGATGATATTATTTTCTAGCATTTGCCGTCATTTGCTAGCACTGATCGGAGCGGCAAGTCCCCCAAGGATGTAGAACTTCCAAGCCACGGCAGCCATCACAATTCGACTGCACCTTGGCACAAGAGTTTCCCAGGAATGACTTTGCTTTCATTTGACAACAACAAACCCATGAAGATTCTTCGATTAATTTCCTACATCTATATCTGAAGATATTGACAATAGTTACGCGGTCGGGTTAATCGATACGGAAGAATATCTGCATTTTTAGCTTTGTTCTTTCTGCTTTCACGGCGGACAGCCATCTTTGGTTTCGTGTGACTGACTAAACGTCATTTCACGCTCATTCGTGTAGATTTAAAAAGCAAGCGTTGTACCAATTTCGTCTTTGACAATCCCGAGGGGGAACGGCAAAAGCTAGCCAGTAAGATTAAGTGAAGGCGCGTGGCCACCAAAGAGATTAGCGAATTATAGAAGAATGATGTTCGATCAATTTCAACCCAGCAGTAGAATAAACCTAGAACCTTGGAACGATCGTACCTGAAATTCCATCGTATTGTCGAGTTCAGTCACATATTTAAACAATGTGTCTAGTTTTATTGTGCCCAACCTTTGCCGTTAGCATTGTTTTCCATGTCATGGATTGCAATCTGATGTAAGAATCCATGTCCAAGATTCTGACAATACTATCGGCTTCAAACTTTCGGTTTAAATCAATCCCGCAGACTTATTTTCTTACTTGAAAAGGGAAATGAATATCCCAGACTATTTCATTGATGGATTACCAAGAAGCTATTGAACACCCCTGATCATGAAAGAGAGTCGAGAAAAATACATCCCAGAGAAAAACGCTTCCACGCGAAAGAGACTTGGCAGATTCGTGGTGGGAGAATGGTATTTCTGTCAAAGGAACTCCTCATAAAGTAACATTTTGATTTAAAACTGTGACTCAAGTCTCACAGCTACCAAAGGTTGACTTCGCCCAATACTGATTGTAAGCTTTTTGTAACAGCCATATACCAGTGTAATCACTATGTCACCGGGATCCAATATAAGAAGTTTTTGTTTCGTTCCTTGAAGCAGAGATGAAAAAGAAAAATATTTTCTTTATTATTTGGGTAAAAGCACAACAGAGTTCAAGGCTATAGGAACTGAGTTATATTTTCCGCAAATATAACTTCCCGTACCTACTTAAAAAGCTTGCCAAGGAATAGAAAATTGAAAGGATACTATTGGTATATATATCTAACAATTAAACCCCTACTCCTCGCTTCTCTGCACATATTCACGTCGTCTCATGTTAGTTGCTTCGAAATGCCTACTCCCATCTACTTTGACAAATATCCCCCATTTCCCTCCAATATCCCAGTGGCAGATATGCCCATTTTATCCTTCGCTAAGCTTTCAGTCAATGATGGACACGAGTCCTGCGCTCTTTTCAAAGCCAGTCGTCATATAGGCTTGTAAGTAATAGCAAGTCCTTCTTTCCAATCATCCGAATATCTTTCAATCTGTTCCCACGCAAAATCTTTGTAATCGAAAGCATTCTATGATTTAATAAGAAATTCAAATTATATTGTCTAATTGAACTCAAGTTCATTGCACGCATTCATCATTTGGTCTCCATCTATTAGTTTTTCATTGCCTCTTCTCGAACAACGTTTGTGCTTTTCCTAAAAAGAATTATTCGCGGCAAATTACTAATTCTTAATACCGTAGCTTCCAGCTTGATTTCACTGGGTGTTTGTTTGGTGATCAATTTCTCAAGAATACCGAGAAAATGTTCGACTTGAATGCAGAATTATTTGCACTCTCTAAGTTGGAGCTTAATGAATACGCCTATAATCCTCCAATTTCTCTATTTCGGTACCTCTGCCTTCATAGTTCATCACTTCTTATTCAAAGTTTGCACGGTCTTTCAGCCCTACGGAAGTCTCGACTAATTTGACCTCTTATCATGTTTAGCTACAAGCCCTTGGGTTATCACAAGATTGGCAAAGTCGGAGATCGAGTCGAGCTCTACGGAATCAGTCGCGATGACATAACTGGGGCTTCTGAGCCCCTTGCCAACCCGGGCTGTATCGAACGCTGTCGCCCGCAATTGAAGACATATATTGAACAGGCCAACGAAATTGTAAATATCATTCTCGGGCATTTGGAAAAACATCTGAAGCTTCCGCTGGGTACTTTCGCACAGTTACAACCGTTGACGGAGCCAAGCGGCAGTGTTTTACGCATGCTGAAGTATGAGCCTCAGGTAAGTTCAAAATCTCCTGTGTCTCCATTATTCCACGTGTATCATCATAGAATCGTATCTCGAAACTATGCTCATCATTGATAGCCAGCCGGTGATCGCCGTACTGCCATGATGGGACATACCGATATCACTGCACTAACCCTTCTTTTTAGTACAACTGGAGGTCTCCAAATTCTTAACGATGACGCGGGTGCGTAACTCCAATTCGAAGTTTCAAAGTTTCGCCTTAATAATTAGTCAATTCTCATCATTTAGATCCTCATCTTGAGTCTTCATGGACTCATATTCAGCCTCGGCCATCAACCTGCATAGTCAACCTTGGCGATGCAATGGTTGAATGGACTGGTGGGATTCTTCGCTCAGCTATGCATCGTGTCGCCTCTCCTCCCGGCGATCAGTCATATATGACCCGCTATGTAGTTGGTTACTTTGCCCGCCCTGCTGGTGATTCCCTCATGAAACGACTAGCACCTCCGGAGTATCCTTCTTCCCTCATACCACCAGTCGAGGAGGGAGAGAACTCTGAAAATGACATGAATGCGAGAGATTGGGAGTGGCATAAACTTTCCTCAGTTAAGGCAGGTAATATAGGGGGAAGCTTGGGCGGTAAACCATTTGAGCCCCAGAGAGATCTAAAAGAATTGTTCCCGGCTATTGTTGATGCGATTTGAAGTATTGCTTTTTATATTTGAGATTGGAAGAATTTGTATCCAATTTTGAAGTCGTCAATGAGCACAGAGGTTTTTTTTTTCATCTGTCACTTGTCTCTGTCTCCATTTTACCGCTCAGCAGCCGAGAAGTTTGTGTACGTATTTTTGATTTCTGGATTGATCAGAAGCAGTCGAACTAATCCTTATTATTGCTGACGTGAGTACTCTTTTCGACTCACTCTTACGTGAAAGATGAGGAAACTGTATTCGCGAAAAGGGTCAGCGATACTGCTTTTGTAATAAAGCCCAATGTTCTAAACAATTTTGAATCGTTGGCTTTCTAAGTCTTAATAGCACATTTGTGATTGATCAAACCAAAAGTAAGCCACTCAAAATTTACGGATCAAAAGTGCACCATTCCATACACAAGGCATCTCCTTACCCAACAACAATCATCCCAGTATAAATAAAGTTCACGAGATCTTCTCAACTCAGCTCAGAAAGCTACCTCTCTTCGATTTACGAAGCCATTCAGGTTATCTCTTCTCTCCTCTCCACCAAATTTTCCGTCTCGCTTTCTCATTGTGTCAGGAGATTTCGGCACCACTGTTCCAACGACTAGAATTAGTATCATAATTGGGCGTTCATACCCTGTCCTGCTTTGGTTCTGAAAGCCTTCGGAGTATTGAACCCATTTTATCAAATAAAGCAGCGTATTAAATTAACAGACAATATACTGGAGGACTCCTGGTTGAACCTCGGATAGTACTTCATCATTCTAAATGACTACAAAAAGAACTTTCTACTACTGATTACGCATTCTAGATGATTTATAAGACACTTTTGTGAAGAGGGTTTTCTTGAAAGTAGTTGAGGACATGCTGCGGAAGTCAATAAGTTGCTTTGTCTAGCCCATGACTCTTACACGTAATAGCATACGAATATCGTTAGACTGCCAATTAACACAGGCCACACAAGTATATGTGGGTTCTTACTTCCGTTTATCATCCAGGATTGATGTACTGCCAAATCGATATCTTTGGATCTGGGAATAATAATCAATAGCCCAGCACATGAGGATCTACAAATCTGAAATCGGGAAGAAACTTCTGGACAATCATCGCAAAGGAAAATCACTTAACGACTCTCTAGGCTTATCTAAATGTAACTTTGGACATTTTAGGGCAATTACTAACTTATGGAAATGCTTCACGGATGCTGAATGTCGCGTCAGAGTTTGTGAACAGAGTTTGTGATCAAAGGAAGTACGCTAGAGCTTCTGGAAATGAACTCAAGCCAAATATTCGTTTCTTGTGCCCACAAGAGACAATTCTACTTTCTGAACCTGCACATCCGGTACCATAGCTGTGATTTGATGCTTATATGCTTCTACAACTGGTCAAATTCTGGACAAGAATATTGGGAAGAACAGAGACTACTCACTGTTAAGGATGTCAAGCAAATCTAAACATATAAGAGCGAGCAAACCAAGTGGCAAAATTTGCCCAAAACCCCAAGTGTCTTCATCCCCGATTATCAAGCTTCGATTGGACAATTTTGTGTCAATAACGTCGAAAGTATTCCATGCTGCTAGCCCAATATAACCAATTACTATCAGTACCGACCCGTTGTCTCCCCAAGCCCATAGTGCCAGAATCCGCCAAATTATATGCCAGAAAATGTAGCTTATAGTTTTTACAACTTGTAATAAGATACGTAAGAGTATTGGCCAACGATAGGTGCGCAATTTCACCGCCGACCAAAGGTCCAAAACGCGTCGCTGGGCTCCATTGGATACATCGTTCGAGGTATCTGCGATGAAGTTTACCAAGCCTTTCAACCACTGCCACTTGTGAGATAAGGACCGTACAAGTTGTTGCACGGAATACAATAACATATACACAACTTCGAAAGAAATTCCCACAATCCAGAAATACTGCGCATTGGTTGGTGATGGTTCGTGGGAAAGATAACAACGACCACTTTCTTCAGAGTCCCAGTGGTTTTCGGCCTCCAGTGTGGTAACTATCTGGTAGTAAATTGAGAGCAGATCACTAACAAGTATGAAGACCCAACGCGTCCAGAAGTAAAAGCTCCTGTCATGACCATAGTGTTCCGAGTTGAGGTATCCAGCTCTAGCTGCCCAAAACGAATTCAGTGTGAGCAGCCAATAGCTTGTAATGAGAGATTGGTGATAGAATGACATGTGGTGAAACTCAGCTATACCTGCAATGATTATGGCGGTTCCCGTGACAAGCTGAAGATCACACAACCGATCTAAAGCCATTTGAGAGAATAACTGAAGTCGCGGTTGAGAATTGCGAAAGAGGCTTAGAAACATAGCTAACGAACATCGTATGGCATAGAGGCTAAGATGAACGCCTTTAATCATGAGTCTTGGGATATTTCGTTCGATAGATGATGGGATGGAAAGTCTCGTTAGCTTGACTGTGTATTTGCCAATATGTTCAGCCGTGGTTCCCGACACAGAAGAAAGAAGTTTGAGACGGAATCGAGATGACACGACACAATATAATTGGATACATGCCACAAAACAGGTGACCCACGCGGTGACCAAGAAACTTGTCATAACCTTTGAAACTCGTCAGTAAGAAAAAATGTCATGGAAATTCATTGGGCTGCTTACCCCAGGACCTGCGATGTCCGGATCCGCATCGAAAGAGGCGACACATACCCACTGATCACGAAGTCTGCTCACCATGATGCTTTATATTGAGAAAGATAGAGAGATTAATGTTGAATGTTGTTTCGAATGAACCATTGAGGCTAGTGGGTCATTAACAACATCCACTGGAATGTACCAAGCCACACAACGAATTAGAATGAAAGAAAGGTAAGATCTTACTTTTATGAAAAAGCTGTACCATGTATAGCTGGAGTGTCATTTAAAAAAATCATTCTGATCAACTTTAATATTATTGTATTTCCTGACTTGTGTATCTTGAACTAGAAATTCGATCCTGGAGACGCTCCAAGAAGTTCATAGAAAAGACTGAAAGCGCGAGTGAAATTGCGCCACCTGGAGTTGGGGATATGAGCGAGCTGGAATCATCGGCAAAGATCGTGTTCATTCCATCTCGCAGCAGAAAAGCCCATCTCTGAATTGTTGATCAGATATTGTGTCAAGGCCCTTGAGCTCGAGCGTAGTATACAAGATTCATTTCAAGTGATTTATGCGTACTTTCGATTGCGCAGATGTTCAACGGTATCAACAGTTGGTAGTATCGTAGATTAATAAATGCTCCAAATAGCCGGATATATACTACTCGTGCAACGTGTTTTTAATGTGACAGAAGTAAAGATTGAGAACAGGGATGGTTGGATCTACCAACCTGCTGAAAGAATTAAATTTGAAGACCCTAATGACATTGAAAATAAGAGAGATGAACGAGTTGTTGGAAAAACGTCCTATGATGGTATCCAGAAAGAAATCAAACACATAGTGTGGTAACGCCGTATGTTACAGATTTTTCTCACGTTCAAGTTCAAATTAGCTGTCATGTACTCATTAGGATCGTTCATTAAGCCATTTCTCATACCAAAACTCCCCAGAATGGATATCAGTTTTTTTACTCTTAAACTTTCTCCGTGATCTCTGCATTTGGGCGATGCTCTTTCATCAATTTGTCTCTTTGCAAGTGCTCCAACTCTTTAATCTTTCGTTCTTTAAGCTCCTGACAGAATACACTCCTTTCCCTAATACGATCGCCCTTCCATGTAAACAATACCGGAATACCGCACATTAATAGGCTCAGAAATGCAAGCAGGCTGCTTGCCCATGGCACACCCAGTTTTGTATACATGGGCTTCGCTGCAAACGGCAACACCGCTCCAGCTAAGCTTCTACAGCAGCTCGATGCAGCCATGGCGCTCGCGGCGAAGACCTCATAAGCATCCGTCAAGTAGTTGAGTAGAGCAATGAAAATCAGTATAAACCCCATTCCAAATGGTATACCGGCCAACATGGGAACATAAAAAGGAATTGAGGCGCGGGATGTCCAACCTAACCAGAAAAGCGAAATAACGTAGAGTGGCCCCCCCAAAATCGCAAGTGGTAGCCGCCGAGATTCTTCTTTTTCCGCCCAGGCTTTCTTAGATACTTGAGCTTTGCGCAAAAATACATCCCACCAGAGAAATACGATGATAGCTAGAATTGCACCACCACCAATGGGCAGGAACATAAGCCCGGACACGCCAGACGATTGTCCATATATTCCTTCGAATATAACTGGATAAGCTTCAAAGTACATATAGAATATCCCATATGCGAGGGCGAGGTAGGTGCAAGCGGCCAAGACGATGAGCTCGAAGAAAAGCATGCGGATAGGCCGAGTGAGTGTCACAGTCATCATTTGTTTTAAGTCTTGCTTTTCCAATTCGATCGGCGCGATTATTTTGGGATCGCCTGTTTCTTTTCGCAACTGTTTTGCGCGTTTGAGAAGTAGAACTGGACCGTAGGTTTCTGGAAGAAATACAAGAGGGACCCAAGATGCACCAGCAACAATCAAGCCAATCCAGAAAGTCCAACGCCAGCCAAGAACAGGAGATATAAAGCCCGAAATTATTGGAGCCACTAGAGGACCTACACAAGTGCCTGCAGTGAAAACCGCCATGGCTCTCCCTCTTGTTACTGGATCCTTGTATATATCTGCATAGATACCCCCACTGACGGATATAGGACTACTTGCATTGATACCTGCCAGAATACGAAATGCTAAGAGTCCACCCCACGTTGGTGTTAAGGCACAACCTAATGTAAAGGCAGTATAGCAGAAAAAGGTTGCCAGCATGATCGTTCTTCGTCCGAATTGTTCTGATAGTGGACAAAATACTAAAGGCCCAAGCACATATCCAAGGAGATACATCGATATTGGTAAGATTTCCGCAGATTCTGATGTTATGTGGAAATGCGGAGCGATGAATGGAATCGCGTTCGAAGGCAGAGAAGAACCCATGGTACTGTTGATCACCACAAGCATTCCCACAAGAACAATATAACATTTCCACCCCTATGATTTTGCATTAGTCGAATCCTTTAATATAATCTACTGAATACCCATTAACTTTCCCCAGCGAAAGATATGACGTACGGAAGACCAATTATATGGATTATCTGGATCGTCCTCTTCCCAATGTATTACATTTTTGCGCGTGCCCAAGACGCTGGATGCAGATGAATGTGGAAGAGACATATGATTGTCTCTCGCCTCAAGATCATACCGTCTTTTCGCATCGTCATGATCAACTCCAGAGACTATTCGAGAAAGTCTACTTCGATGTCTTTCTATATTGCAATTAGTATATCAGGTGCTCTATCCAAGGAGCGATATACGTGCCGATTGATGCAAAGTCCACTCCTGAATTACTGGCAGCTGTCACGTTGTCGCTGAGTCCTGGTGAGCTGATAGCATTTCCATGATATGCGCTGGACATCTTCACTTTCACGGTTACCCTTATAAGGCTGGATCCCCCTCACTTCTCTTTGCGATATCCTAGGCAACCTCAATGGAGTTGAAACTTCATGAATAGATTCAAAGTTCGTATAGAGCTGAGGAAGAAAGTGAAATAAAACTTCAATAAAATAGAATAGTGGTGGAATGTACGCAGTAAAAGAAAGGAACTTAGCTTTTGACATAGTATTTACCTGGAGATAAGACTTCATTGGACATGCAATTTTGTATATGCCCATAATTACATGGACCGTTTGAAAAATAAATGGTCATTACTACTTTGTAAAAGGACGAGGTCTTAATCTTCTAGTGTGAAGCTCTCTCCACTGTCAAACTTTGGTACGGGTCCACAGCATGCTACCAAGTCTAATTTATTGGTTGAAAGGAACGATGGTGCCGACTCAACCGTAGGAATGGCTGCCCTTTTCAGCAATGTTATGGCAAACGGCAGATCTCCAAGGGAATTCGTCAGCTTGGTGTATTTGATGAAAATGCTCCAGGTCTTATGTAAAGTCTTGCTCCCAGAAGAGGGAACGAAGACCGAACAAGTGTAAATTCAATACTCCAGGACAGGAGGAACCAACCACAGCATCTGTTGTTTAATTGGCGTACTGACTAGGATCATTCAGTGGATAAGGGTGGTTCTGCAAAAATGTGGAAGCTGGATCTTGTCGGCAGATGTTGTCGGATGAGCTGATCGAGTAGGAGTCTATGTGACATGACATATGCCGCTCAACTCTCCCGAGCCATTTGTTGTGATTGGGTCACCGCGTGGAATATGTTATGGAGCTTGGATGGATCCTTTGGATGTTCCTATTAAGATTATTTCGATACTCTATGTTTCCAAATTGATACTTCGACCAAATCTAGCATATAATTCCACCTTCAGTTGTGTCATCTCCTCCCTAATTATGCTAAGCTTTTCTTCGACCATTGTTACTTCCTCCTCAATGTTCTCAGTTGACTTTGTGAGGAGTTCTTGGACTTCGGGTAGTGGTAACGAGATAAATGAATCTCCGATTTTGTAACTTCAAGATGTTAAGTCAGTATGCTTCGACGCATGGTGATTCTGTCAATAAGGGAGAAGGTATTTCGTACGGTATCATGTCATCCTCATCTGCCAACTCAAGTTCCCCCGATACGTCGTCCAGGTCTTCCTTTTCTTTCTGTATAACAAGAGGATTAGAAAAGCATTCGTCGCAGATTAATTATCGCAGTATTGTAGTCGCGGTCGCGCGAGACTCGATTTTACTGACATGTTTTGACTTCAACTCATCCTCCAGTCCAATTTCCCGTTGATGTAAACGACTGAACCGATTGATTTTGTCTTGATCTTCTCTTCGTACTTCGACCTCATCTGCGCCAACTGCTGCTTCATCTTCTTTTGATAACTGAGCTGTGAAGTTAGAAGATGTACTCAAGAAAACAATCTGTGGAGCGGAAATATTACCATACGGCGTTGCATGATTGCGGTTGTAATGTTGTGGAAAGATTCCCAGAGACACCTGCTGAGTCTGTGAATTATCGATAGCTAGAGGGTTATATCAGGACCAGGTAGACTTTCCAGTCTCCATCAGGCGTGGGGTGGGGAAGGCTTGGGACTCTCACAGCCTCGAAAGCTTGCACATTCGAGCCTCAAATATCAGGTGTCAACTCCATGTCTCGATTTTACTAAAGAGACCTCGGGACCTCTTAATGTTAGCATTTTCAACAGCAATGTATGCTATTCACTTCATTTCCCCGTCACATTTATTATTTTTCTACATCACCTACTTATATCACACCAAAACAACTTGTCCAGCTTCTATGTCATATTAATCATCGTCCATGAAACATGGAGACAATCCAGTAACAAAAAAAAACATACCAAGTGGTATCAAAACATCTAATGCAAATGTCAGTTACCTGACTATAAGTCAACTACAAACATCCCTTGATGATCATTTCATATCTAGTCTCTTCACTTCACTCTTTTGTATCTGGGTTCCTGTCATCGTTGCTTCCCTTCCAGGACAGCTTTGCTTTGATATCAGCTGTTGTCTGTCTATTTGTCGCTCTCTCTCGCTTTTTGTGGGCAGTAATTCAGCTCGAGACACACCAATCTTTTGTCAAGTACGATGTGGCTACATAGACCTGTTTCTGGTCCATTATAGATTGGCAATATTACAACCTAATTGCAAATTGGACGTCAATTGCGTGTTTATCTTATGCGCTGCCTTGATCATCTTGCCCAATGGATTACCGAACATGATGCCCACAAGCATAAATTTATGATGGCGTAATATGTATTGCGATATTGGATGATAGGCTGCCCTAGGGAATAGGGCGATTGAGCCACGATCCACCCCCAGCGAAGATGAGAATAAATAACAAGTCTTAAACAAGTCTTGGCCATCATATTGCTCTGTCGAACAGCTCCATCTTGAACCTCCTTCAATCTTTTAGGCAGTTGTTACTTCATCAAGCGGGTGATAAGCAGTGATATCTCTGACCATGGGTCTTTGCTTCATGTTAGAATGTCGAATGCTCACACGACAACTTACAAGCGTTACTATCTATCTCCATGGTTGCCGGTGTTTTCAGCAATATGTTTCTCCAATGACATATCTGATTCAAAAGTCAACAATTGAGAGTATTCAAGTATTAGAATTGTGCGCAGTCCTTGAAACATTGCCTCAGATCTGTCGGTACCAATACTCTATTCTTGTGAAAGAAGTGTCTCAACTTTAGCAGATATTTGTAGCTGAACGTCACACATCTGTCTTTGATCAGGGAAATTAAGGGTTGGTTCAGAATAACTCGAATTAATTTTTTTTCTCATAAATTCATTATAACTTACTGTTTTATTGATATATAATATCTTTTACTTGCTGTTCTACAAGAGTCTTTTCCACAAACGGAAGTGACATCTATTTGATATAAAATCATACAAAATTCAAATATACCTTTACTTTTCTTTCCTGATAATATTACTGCTTTTGAAATGATAAGACCGACATCTCAATTGTTCCAACAGGTGCGTATTAGGCCAGAGGCCGGGAGCCATCAAATTGTTCAAGAGTGCACCATCGAAGAAAGTGCACATGTCCAAGAGCAAGAAAAGTTTGAAGAGAGTTTACTGCAGAGATGTCCTGCCTATCTCTGGCCTGGGAATTCTTACCAAAAAGCGTGTCCCCGGCCCATTTTGATCCAAAAGAAGCACCAAAAACAACTACAGAACTTGCATGAGGCGTTGACTATAGCAATCACGGATATTGTCGAGAGATGGTGGACCGACCAAGATGCACAGTTTTATGATCGCATGCCTCTCGAACGACAAGAGGAAAGTCTTTTACGTGTGAGTTTGCCAGCCTACTAATGCCAGCCAATTGAGTTCCATTCTCCCCTAGTATTCTGATGGCTAATGGCTCTTCAATCAGTGGATGGAAGCTCAAGTGATCGACAAGAAACTCCCGATGTATCGCGAGTGTCGGGGTTCGTGGCGGCCAGACTTCCTTGTTGAAGACATGCTGGACGAAAATGGGGAAGCAGTAGAAAACTACCGTATAACTGAGATTAATGCCCGCTTCTCATTTAATGCTTTTTTCCATGCAATTTTTGCATGCGAAGGCCTGGAAGACATGGGAGCTGGAATAAACGGATTGAGGTGTGCAACAGATCCAACAAAGGTAAACATTTCTGAAAGCCCCGGAGAGACAGTTCAAAACATGAAGTGAATTGTTTCTAACATTGGGTAGTTACTTGACGGAGCCATCAGTCTCTTCCAGATGGAAGTTCCATTGCACATTCTCAAGGGTAAAGAACCAGGTATGGACATCCATATGCTTCTTCATGTTGTTCAACAGCGGTTCGATTTCAGACCCAGAATCATCACTCCGGCACAGCTCAGGCTCTTCCCTCTTGATAATGGTAGTGGATATAAACTTTGTTGTTTGGTGGGGCAGAATGAAGAGATCTCTTCTTTAGCCTGGAGGACCAATATTGGCGAAGTCGTGGAGGAAATCCATCAGGTCGGCCTTGAGCTACATCAATCAGAGCTACTCGCCCTAGAGCCGGAGATGCTGCGTCAGATTAGTCTCCGTTGTTTCAATGACTTCCGTTCAATCTTTCTGACACATGACAAGCGAATGCTCGGTATCTTGAAGCAAGAGCTGGCTTCGCTGGTTTCGCGGTGCGTGATCACTCGTACACAAGCACAGATTTTAGATCAAGGAATCGCGGATACCTACCTTCCTGGATCAAAAGAACTGGAAAGAGTCTTTTGCCTTGCACAGCAGTTTCCCGATTTACGAAATGAATTTATTTTGAAGCCCATTCGTAGTGGCAAAGGAGCAGGAATTGTGTTCGGTGATGAATTCACAGCCGAAGACTGGATCTCCGCCTTGCAGCTTCAACGGAGCACTCAGATAATATCGGATGTTACCTGCGTGGTGCAGCGCCGCATTACTCCCAGACTCTACAGTCTTGTTCTGAACTCTTCCGGTGTTCGTGTTCAATATCCCCTCATCGGAACATTTTTTGTCGTACACGGGAGATTGCTCGGCCTTGGCGGATGGCGTAGTAGTCCTGACAAGATCTGTGCTGTCTGTCATGGAGGAGCCTGGATTCTCTCAGTCATTTCTCAAGATGAAATTTAGTACTTTTTAGCTTATGTTTTGATATCTTTATTACTTGAATAATTGATTCTAATTCTTTTTCGGGTCGTTTCAAATCCCGTTTACTGCCAGCTCTGAACTTTGATCTACATTACTGTCACCGTTCAGTTCACGGAGTGACTGTGAGGAGTATGGGATCATCCAATTTACCCATTGTGAGTAGCTCAATTATTGCTTGGGTAATTTACT
The DNA here is from genome assembly GCA_004786125.1 of Botrytis tulipae. Classification (NCBI taxonomy): domain Eukaryota; kingdom Fungi; phylum Ascomycota; class Leotiomycetes; order Helotiales; family Sclerotiniaceae; genus Botrytis; species Botrytis tulipae. Next base: position 220,504 of record PQXH01000046.1, read on the forward strand.
GGAGGTATTGGACCTGCATATCATTTACGCGATATTAGAAGATTTTAAGGTCTTGAAATACGTAATATGTATCTTGCTGCGAGATGATGTCGCAGACAAAGTTGAAACATGCTACAGAGCACACGGTATTGCTGAAGTGTACAGAATGTGTACAGCTTGCAAGAAGAGGCTGATAGCCCCGGCATCCGCTGTCATTGATTTACCTGATTATTTACTGTTACATATAGATTCCTAACAAAGTATGATTTCAGATACAAATCTGGGTTTCATTCAGCAGGTCATACTGCTTCCAGGAAAATTTTACATTCACAATGGAAATCTCCATTAAGAGATTCAATTGCATGAAAAATTTCAATTTCAATGTTGCAATATCGGGAAGAAATGAAATCTAGAAATTTGAATGTCTTGGAAACCTTTCAAGGTGAAAATGACCTTCAAGCTTCTGCTAAAAATTTCAAGATTATAGAATTCGAATGATAAACTTCTCTTCGATCTTATGAAGCTGTTGTACGGTGCAATAATGACGTGAATAACCCGAATGATCTAGAAAATCAAATTTGACACCATTAGTAATAATTTACTAAATAATAACGGTAGAATGATTCAAACCGGTAGAGGTTCAAGTTCCCGACCCGAGCCCGCTTTTTGATGATTGTCGTGCTTTAGTCTAAATTCAGGGTATAATGCTTTACTAAATTTTCTGACAAAATTTGATAACATTTCAGTATCCGAAACACGATTTTTCTCGGCTCTATAATATGATCACGCACAAAGTAGGACAACGGAGACTTTGTTTGTATGTCAACTATAACCTGGAAGAACTGATATATTATGTAAGCATCTAAATTAGGCAAGTGAGAATGAACAGGAACAGAATTCACTGATCAGTCTCAAGTATGATGTAGTTGTTATGCAAGATATACACAGCTGGAGTGATAAGAAACTACCAGTATTGGTTATAGGATGAGATAGTCAATTGATATTACGGCAAGAAACCTTTATTGTTTCAAAGATCCGAATGGCCTCGCATCCCATCGGACACGCCGGAGATGACGATTGGGGTCTTTAACCTCATTTCGTGAATGTAGCCATCGCCGGTTATCCATCATAATGATTGATCCCCTAGGGAGATTTTGGGGGGTCAAGTTGATGGTCCATTCCTGAGCTCCTTTATCATACAAAATTGCTTTCAGTTCATTCAAGGCCTCAGCAGCCTCCGGAGTCAACGGAGTTGTGATATCTTCCCGGAAACGTAGTTCATTCCCACCACTTGCTTCACGTCTCATCTGCAGTAGATTTCCTACAATAAACTGCTCATCGCTCTTTTTTTGAAATTCAGGGGGAACGGCGATCGTATAATTGGGGCTGGTAAGCCACCTTCGTGCGTGGGGTGAGAGTAAAGCGAGGAGTCGATCGACGCCCAATAATGACAATGTCCCACCGCCGAAGCGATCTGGTTGAAGGACTTGGAGTGCAAAATAACGAGGCGGATGACTTTCATAACTGCAATCCGTATGCCAGTCAAAGCAAGACATCGTCTCCGAGCGAGCTTGGTGTCCATGACTTTGAACACTGCCTGGAGAGGGCCTAACATCCCAAAACCACCCGCGCTCGGCGCTGTGGTTTATTGGAAGGCCATGGTTGTGTTTCTTATTGAGATTGCGAATTAGATCTTGGAGATAAGAGCTTTTCTCATCCTCGAATCCTAACTGCAATTGCAGTACCCCTCTTGTTTCCAGACTATCGTGTACGGCTCTCAAGTGAGATGGTTGGAAGGCCGAGCCTAATTTGGAAACTTCAATCAAGGGAATGGGGCTGGAAACTTCATGATGCCCTTTTCACAGTTAGTAATATGAAAATGTAAGCTCGGTTAAGAGGATTAAGACAAGGCATACTAATAGGTAAAGCTGTGGCAAAATGACTGGCTGTTGCCTGGGTTGCTGTATGACCAGCACGAAGAAGTCGCTGCATAATGTGAGAAAACTACTATTGCTTTAGAAGGTACGAAGAAAGGAGGAAGCGACGGTATTATCAGTTTCTTTGACTTTAAATAATGCTCACAAGGGGACGGACTCATCATCACTAATTCCAAAAAAATTCTCAACTCAATGTTTTCACCAATTACGAATTACTGAACGTTTCACAACTAAGATTGAGGTAATTGCTACGCCGCCGGATCGGACTGTCAGACTTCATTTCGGGCTCATAGCTTGAAGATTCAACACAAGCAGCCATGTTCATGAGATCTTGTCACATGATATACTCCATTTGGATATTGAAAATACATTTTTTGGGAGAAATTGCATGGTATAGATTGATGACAAAGACATTTTGAGAACTTCGGTCGATCAATGAGGCGTTTGTATGGATTTTCAGCTGGAGGCATCATATCATGCATTACTAAATTGAGACTTGTACGCATGCTCCCAGGCTAAGCTTTGTATTGAACTAAGATACTTTCAGCAAGCAAAGAGATTCACATGAGTCAGGAAAGTAATAGTACCTTCAGATTTGCGTAGCTGGAAATAGCGGTAATACTCAATTTGTGTGTAAAGTAACAAAAAGTAATGAACACATAACTCGTCAGTACCATAACTCAAACGTATTGTTCTGCATCATTACACTTATGTGCCAAGTAATATGGTGTATTCACCTGAAGTAAATTATGGCTCGATGTCGCACAGAAAATGTTTCAACAGCGACGATCCATTGAAACCATCCTCGAAAGTTATTTCTGTGGAATGTGATGCCAACAACAACAATTACTAATCCACGACTCCAGTCCTTGAAAGATATGTAGACCCAATAGATGGAGTCGAGCATTGTTTTAAACATCGACTCGTGTCATTTCCGCAGAATCTAATCGTTCATCACAACTTCAAATCAACTTTTCGCTATGCCTGATTATTCTGAAAAGTCTTTACCCATAGGTTACAAATGGCGTTCATCCAGATGGTTCACCCTCTCGACCATCGCAATCGCGTTGTTTGCGGGTCTGTCTATTTGACCACTTCTAGTCACATTTAAGATTAAACTAATACTGAACAGAAACTTTCCTGTATGGATTTCTTGTCCCAATTCTGGGGTATATGCTTGAGGAGCGTCTCCATGTAGACCAATCTCAAATTCAGATATTCACATCTGCCGTACTTGCTCTCCATGGCGCGCTCGCCATGCTGTCCAGTCCCATAATTGGGCATTTTGCAGATAAGAGCCCAAACCGCAAGATCTGGCTGTTATTTTCTCTTTTATGGTGTATCATCGGCACTTGTATGGTAGCTATCACTTATTCAGTCGCTATACTGTTCATAGGGCGTGCAATGCAAGGAGTTGCTGGGTCCGCTGTATGGATCATTGGCTTTGCAACTGTCGCAAGCGTCTACGGAGAGAACGAGCGAGGGTTTGGATTGGGTATGATGTCATCATTTGCTAACACGGGGACAATCGCTGGACCTGCTGTATCTGGTTTACTTTTAGAGGTTGCAGGTTACTGGGTGACATGGTCCGTTCCGCTCGTGATTTTAACAATTGACCTTCTCGCACGTATGATTATGATAGAGGCCTCGGATACAACCTCCAATTCGACTCCGGATAGTAATCCAGAGATGACGGGTTTACTTCCTGAAAGAGGGGATGATAAAGATACGTCTGGAGCTGGAAGATTCTGGAGAATAATGCTGACTGATGGTCGTGTCGTTACCTGTTTATTGATGACAATTACGAGTACAGCTGTGAGCACAAGCTTTAATGCTACTCTTCCTCTGCAAGTTTTAGAGATGTATGGATGGGGCCCTAGTATTGTTGGACTCCTCTTTGTCGGTCCGGTAGTCCCTGGACTTCTCATCGGCCCCGTAGCCGGCTGGGTTCGCGACCGATTTGGAGCACGAATTCCTGCTGTCTTTTGTTCTATCATTCAGGCAATATTTCTGGGACTTTTAGGTATTTCTGGTAGTCAGGCTGGAGGTAGTGCGCTCTACATAGCGTCTATCATAATTATAGGTAGCCTGCGACCATTTGTATCTGGCAACGCACCTGCTGAGTTGGTTGGTACGTCAGCTTCATATTCCCACGATGTGACTATTATGACTGTTATGATAACAAGAAGAACCTTTAGCTGCTGGAAAAGCACTTCAAAAAAAGACACCCCTTGCTTTTGGATCTCAAGGATGTTTGTCGCGCGTATTCTCCATGCTCGATGCTGGTGCATCTCTTGGGATGACGTTGGGTCCTATTATAGGCGGTTCCTTCAAGGAATTGATTGGGTACCGATATATGAACTGGATCTGGAGTAAGATGTCTGTGTTCACTTTATTGAGTCGCTAATGAACAGCGATAGGCTTCTTGTATCTCATGATTGCCGTTCTTGCTCTGTCCTTTCTTGAACATAAAGAGAAAGATGAAAGGCTTGACTTTGAGGAGAGGATCTAACAAAAAAAGTCTGCACCAGAATAAGACGCGGGGGACTTTAAGTTATAAGACGTGGAAGATTGTGTGAATACATACTTACTAGTTTTTTTTTTGCTTGGAGATACCGTATTAATTGGTTCATAGTATAATATCTTATAGCCAAAAAATCTGATTTTTGATAAGATTGAACGTATTCTTATATAATACATAATACCTTATATTCCAAGCTATTATAAATATTATCACTTTTCAAAGCTTTTTAATTTTTTCTTTTAAAATGTCTTTCTATCTCTATTTTTATGTGAATTCAATAAATATATATATATATCCTCTATTTCTTTATAGAAAACAAGGAATTTATTTACTTAGTATAGGAAATAGAAATTCAATATTATCTTATAATTCAAAAAAAAATCTTTTTTTAACCTAGAATATGGTCTACTAATCCAGTATGACTAATAACTAAATATTATACTATGAACCAATTAATACGGTAGCTAAAGACGGAGGACGTGAAGTTAGAGCTACTTGAATTTACCTAGCTTCAAGGCCACCCCACCCATCATGGTGTGGCTTAGCACGAAATATTAATAATCACTCGAGATTCAGCCCCAGCCTTCCAAATAAACTATTGCTTTCCATTCCAAGGTTACGTCCGCTCGTGAGCTCATCGCCAATCCAGGACGAAGAAACACTTTCTTTATTGGGAACAATTGAATTTGGAACGCATTGGAATTATAAAGGAACCTCAAAATCATGGATTGTTGAAACCCAAGATAATCATCGCGCAGACACACACATCAGAAGAAAGCATAATTTTATATACAAGGAACTGGAATAGATCATGCGAGCACGCATCAACTGGTAACGGCATCGATTTCGATTACGTAGTAGATGTATGCATCTACTCTCACTCATTTGAATTGCCAATTTCACCAGCAATATGCTGGCAACTTCGCAACCTGAAACATTCAATACGTTCAATATTCCAGCAATCAAACATAACTCAGTGCCAACGGTCCACAAATTTGATTACTTTTCCCGCAGTAATGCTTCGCTCGAACCCATCCAGATTATCCAGGAACACAATTCGTGCCAGATGTTTGTTTTCTGGTATAATGAGAAAAAAGCTCTCTAATCGTTCTGTCAAAGTTTGAACAGAGAAGATATCATCTCTTGGAGGTGATCGAAGTAAACGGATTTCCAGGCTCGCTTGCGGTGTATCATCCAATCGGTCCAAGATGATTTGCCATTGCAAGATACCATATTTCTCTTCTCGCATGAAAGCTTCAATTCTCTGAAACTCAAAATAAGCAGCATACCACTTGAAGCTGAATCGATGATCACGCCCTTGCATACGTAGAATACGTAGAAACTTCCGGTCAAACTCAGGATCTACAACAGAAGCAGTATCTGGAATTGGATGAATAGAGCCAATGTCACCGGTGATATAGCGTACTAGTGGGTTGCGCAATCTTTGAAGCGAAGTTTGCACTATGAGACCTTTCTCTCCTTGTGGAAGGCATTTGGAAATGAGTGGAGCTATATCATCACTGACGGAAGGGGGAAAGATCTCTAGCAACATACTTCGCGTGTCAAAGATGAAGTCGGTGGTGATTTCTGTAACATTTTGCTCTCCAGTCAGCTTTGGACTGCTGATTGCCCAGGGACCTGCTTCAGCACTACCCATTATGGAGAAAATCATGACATCCCCCAGCACAGACTTGATAAATACGCGTTGAGGACCGGTCAATGGCTCTGAGGTGTAGATGATCTTGTTCAGAACGACACGCTCACGATCTTCTTTCGCCATCATTGAGATGTGCTGGACAGTCTGAACAATTTGGCTACCGTCGCCGGTGAGAGCGTTGACATGATAGTTAGCTAGAGATTGTACAACTTCGGCGGGTGGCATATAAGCACCGGCGCTAAGCACAGTTCCTCCTGCATTCTCTATAATTTCTGTTGTTAGATCTAGTGATCTTATATATGTCAGTTTCTCCGGGATAAGGACGAAAAAGCTGTTCATGGATTATAATGAAGTACCTGTAAAACCCTCCAGCCAAGTGAGTAGACAACACCAAGTCTTTCGATTCAATTACACCACAGATCCTAAGTAAATCTCCCATCCGAGCCCGCTGTCGACGATTCTCATGCACGTCTACGGCGAACATCATGGGAATTGCGCCAGATCCACCGCCAGTAATACTCATGTATGAGCCATGGCGATAGGTGTTTCTGGGATCCACATCATGAGTGAGTCTTTCAATTGATTTGTACCTGATTCAGATTAGTTCCCGAATGCAATCAAGTTTAATGTGGGTGTAAAAATGACACACAGTATTTTTTTATCAAGCAATGGCTGTTGTTGAAGATCTAATTCCTTTTCTTTACTGCGAGCAGAATCCTGAAATTTCGTTACTGTTTGTGAGTCGGCTGGGTATAAAACATTCTCATTATAGAAAGGATGATTTTTCGCAACGGCCAGTACTTCTGCCAATGAGTACGTTCCTTTAGTCATGACTGTGAGAATATTGAACTTCGAAAATTGCGATACTTCACCATCAATTGTGCTAAACCTTAAGTGAAAGCTATATACCACGGAAGATGACAGGTTACCTCACTTAAATACGAAGACAAAAATGTGCCAAATAAATCTCGGGATGATGAAGAGATACAAGTGCAAGAAAATTGACAACTGAATTAATTGTGTCTTCTCTGACTCAGTTTTCTGGAGAGGCATTCACCTTGAATCATAATGGGATGAACATTCAGCCGCGGTAACATCACATTGTACGAGAATCGATAGTATTATTTGTTATATATGAGAAAGTAAGACAAGTTACTCCGCTCTGTTTTAAATAATATTATTGATTGATCGATTCATATGCGCACAACAGATCAAATAAATATCGTACGATATACTGTACTTCAACCAGGTGTTTCAATGTCTTAAAATTTCAATTTATCATCAAAGATTATCACTTTCCGATGCTAGTAAGAGTACTATGAGTTTGATATGAATCCCCTATTCTGATTATGCAAGTTTTAAGTTAGATTACAAAGTATAGCTCCTGATAGTCTTATAAGGCTCAAAAAAGGCCATCAGTATTAGGTATCATAGAGCCTCTTATTCCTGACGGTTCTAATCACATGCTTCGATCCTACACCGTATATCACAGATGTATCTCTTCACAAAGCTATCTACAATCAAACAAAGCCTTGTCTCAAAGTATCGTGTATTTAAGCTGGCCTTAACACGGCCCATGCCGAGCGTCAGCTTCTCTTGCATAAACAGAGACGCCGATTGCTTCATTAATTTTCTCTAGTGAGCTGGCATCGTCAAGGTGGATTGTATGATACCTGACAAAATAGATTAACTTTGAAGGAAATTAGAGATTCTGAGTGCACCTGGTAGAGAACATCCTACTAACGCCGGTTCTGCTTTCTGCTGCCTCACCGTTGACTGAATCACTGAGTGGGCCTTCGTCAGGAGCGAGATGCTCACCCAGAAGAGTGATGATAATTTCAAAAAACAAATCCTATTAGCCCCTCGATGCCGCTGCTCCGGGACTGTGAAACTTGAATTACCAGCTTGTCGTGTGCAAAGTTAGGGACCGCACTCCAGAGCCTGTGGCCGCCACAATGAGTAAAAAGCTTGTAGCTCTAAGGTTATTTAGTCTGATACACGAGGTCAAGGCAAGCAACGAGGCTTATAAGAAAGCCGAGAAGCGCGCGAGCTACTAGTTATATTTGACGGCGTAAAGGCCGTATTGGATGATAAGCAAGTTGTTGCAGAGTCAATGGACATATTCTTATTGCCGGTTCGGAGATTACGGCTTCCACAGTCTTTCGGCATTTTGCACATCGCGTGTAATCTCCGCGTGGAGCGGACTTATGGAGGCTCTAGCGGAAGCCATGTGAGATCCTGATACAATGTTAGGCTTGATCCAGCTAGTATCGACCACTATTGATCAGCCTCCGTTCACGAGGCTCTTGGATTGGCTATGCCATTAACCAGTAGACTTCGGCGCATAGTTGAAGGTGAAGGTCATAATGGATTAATCGTGGATGGCAAAGTCATTTCAGGGTGTAAGTTTAGTAAATAAAGAGGCGAAGGTAGCCGGAGTGGGGGCGGCCGCTAGTTTTATCTTGGTGATCAACACAATCAAGGTAGGTAGCAATAGGATTTGTTCATGATGCTTGATATGATTATTCCAGCGTTCTAATAAAAATTCGATCGGGTACTAGCAAATCAGGCTTCGGATAGTGATCCCAGAAGCTCCGTAGCTTCATATCCATTCGAGCCATTTTCCAGAGCAGAGCATAACATTTCGTGAAAGCCGAAATCAAGGCCGTCCTGGCAATTATTCGTCCATGCTTTATAAAATCGGGTTCCCCACTTTCAGTCAATCTTATGCACTCCCCTCAATCTCGGCCTGCCAAGCAATGTCCGCATTCCGGGTACAGATTATATATGTCAGACCTCGAGTAGAAGAACATGGAGGTAATCAAACCCCAATCTTCTCGCTGTCAAATACTCTCTTTACTTGGCTCAAAACTCATTGATTTCAACATTCCATCTCTACGCGTCCTATTGCATTTCATCTAAAACCAAAAACGCTTCCTCTCAGCATGGCATTGCGACTTTCATGGCACGATCCATTCTGGAACGGCAAGAGGAAGCCGTTTGGTATAGGCATTTTTATGTCTGGGATTATGGTTATCCTTCTCTTTCTCACAACGATGTCGTACTTGTACGGCGTCCTCTTCAAAAGCGGATATCGGGCGCATAACTTGAATATTCTGGCTGTTGACTATGACGGAGGTATAATTGGCGAAGCATTATCAGTGGCATACGAACAGTTCCAGGGAGATGAATTTCCCGAGCTTCAATTCCATACCACAGCCAAATATCCCTCTATAATTGAGGTTCAAAAAGCTGTATGCCGTGGTGATTATTGGGGAGCTATCGTTACTCAACCGGGAGCATCGAACCGTTTGTCTCAGGCTCTGGGTGGTGGCTCTGCGGCGAGTACCTACAACTCAAGTGACTCCTTGACCTATATCAACAATGGCGCTCGATATCCGGCTGTACAGCTAGGCGACATCTCTGGAAATCTGGAAACTCTTATTGGTGCTATATCTTCAGTTTACCATGTCCTCAACGGATCACAAGCTCTTTCGTCACTCAACGCAAGCAACAAAAACGCAGTTCTCGCCTTCTTGAACCCTATAAAAGCTTCCAACATCGATATCAAACCAACTGAACAAGGCACCCGTGTTTTGTATAATACTGTGAGCGTAGTCTTGCCTATTATTCAACAATTCATCTTTCTCATGGCATTTAATGGCATCAACAACCAGTACGATATTTATGGTCGTCTCAACTCTAAACGAATTGGCTTGATGAGGTTGGTTGCCTCGATCGTGTACACGTTAATCGCCTCTCTTGCAACGACCGGTTATGTTTGGGCTTTCCGAGAGTCCTGGGACGTCAATGGGGGTCAATTCGCACTTTTATGGATGTCATATTGGATTTATATGCATATAAATTTCCTTATTGTGGATACAGCTACTGCTTTTATTCCTGTATCCTTTCTTACGTTTTTCGTCCTCCCGTGGGCGATAATGAATGTAGCAGCAACCATTTATCCATTCGAGCTGAGTCCAGGCTTCTATCGCTGGGCTTATGCTCTCCCTGCTTACGAGTTCTACTCATTGGCCATTCGAGTCGAGAGTGGATGTGGAGATGTATTGTACAGAGCGCTCCCCGTTCTCTTTTCCTGGGAGGTGGTAGGATTAGCGTTGGCAATCACGGGATCATCTTATAGAAACCGACACGCGGAAGCAGAACTGATTGCGGTAGGGAAGGTGCAGCAAGGTGCAAGTAAGAGTGATAACAATACATTGTATGATGACGAGCGGGAGCTAATTACAATGAATCGACTAGCGCCGGTTCAATAGCGTAGTTGTCTGGATATTTCAGAGATTTAAATTCTATATAGTTTATATTCCTTTGCTTCCTTCATTTCTCTTTATAGAAAAATCATTGATATTATTTAATACTTGCTTCTGATATTGTAATCGCTCATTCTATTCTTCAAAAGAAATTATTATAATTAGAGGTCAATCTTTTTGATATTCTTACTTCCATAAAGATTATAGTGTTCAAAAATGAAGGAGCAGGCCAGTGGAATGCATGTATTATTGACTATGTAGATTAATTGTACTAAGGTAAAATCTAACTACGAAGTGGAAGTGATGTATGCACAGTAGCTTAGCGCACGTGCCACAACTTCCAACATATAGTATTATATATAACGTGGTTTATCATCATGTGGGCCATATCATCATGTGGGCCACTTTCACCTCA
>PQXH01000047.1:0-76943 GCA_004786125.1 Botrytis tulipae
TGAGATTGAGATTGAGATTGAGATTGAGATTGAGATTGAGATTGAGATTGAGATTTGAAATATTGAGCAGCTAAATGTTTGATTATGAGTAAGTTATTAATGATCTGTTGTTTGGAGGTTTGAGGATTGGATTTGAGGATTTTGAATTAGAGCTCAATGTTCGGGGTGAAGATGTCTTCTACTATCAGGGTTCAGAACCTTTTAATCTGAGTTCAGATATGCAATGGGGAATTGGGATAGGTATTAGATGATTGTGAGTTATGGGGAGGTAGATGAAATGTTTATAAAATGATTGGAATACGGATTGGGAAAGTCTGATTGTGTTGTTCTTTGAGACTGGGGACTTTGGATAACCTCAAAAGTTAACACGGTCGTCCTAGTCATATGTCAGGTGTGTTATTATCAGAACCTGCTCATTGTGACACCATACAGGTAACTTCCCAGGGTAGGTTTCACAAGCTACCTAAGTCTATATGGCCAAAGAAAAGTATTACACACAAGGAAGGTGCACTCCATAACGAAATGTTGGGACGTCTAAATCGATTGTCTTTTTAGAATTGAATGTCAAATCTTTCTATATGCATTCGAAAAAAGAAATGTATGAAAGCACTTTCAGGCTTCCAATCGATGAATCTCAAGAATGCTGTTGTGATGAAGTCATTATTTCATGTAATTATCTGGGGTTCAAATGAAGGTGTTCTTCGAAGGGATTTGATTTTAACATGCTAGACAACTCAGTCGATGAATGGGAATGGGAGAGGATATTGGTATATTGGAAGTTGGCATGAGGCAGCGACTTTGAAAGGGAGTGTCGCACAAAATTGGCCGAATCACAAGTGTCGAGGCTGCACAGGACCAATAACCTAGCATGTATTTACTAGGTATGTATACACTCTGCTTGCTAAAGATTGTGTTGACTACCCCTCAGCTCTCTGAATCAACATCACTCAAAACAACTTCACGATCTGCGGCAGTATTTTAATGGTCTGCATAAATTCTGGCAGTCTAAATTAGCCTCCAATCTCGAAAAGCAGCTTCATCATGGATTCCAAACGCCGATTCTTCAAGGGCCTGCGAAGAAAACAAAGGGAAGAACAAGCCAATGACTCGATTGGCAATGGCGAGCCTGCTCCGAAGGTGGTATGCAGTGTTCTTTCAACGCAATCTTGCTGTACTAATTTGATCTCCAGGAAACTCCCAAAGGAGCCATCGCTGATTTGATATCCGCAGCATCAGGGAGTACTGCACAGCATCTGTATCATCTTGCTCCACAGGCAACAAATGCTACATTAACTAATCAGATACCGGTCTCAAAATCTGGGAAAACATTTCGGAGTCGGGCGTACGCGTCTTTGTCGGAGAGTAGTCCTGATCTATCGAAAACATACGAGACATTGCTTCTCAATACCAATATTAATAATCTGGACACACAAGAACTGAACAAACAAGAACAAATGGCGGCCACGGTTCAAAACAGAGTGGACATAATGGAATCAAAGCAATGGACCATCGAGATCTCCGGAAAGTCACTCAAAGTCAAGGATCAGGTGAAAGGAATCATGGAGGCTTTTCAGAAGGTCAAAGAATTGGGGACAGCTCTTGCGAGTATTGATCCAATAATTTTCGGTTTGCCTTGGGCTGGTGTATCCTTTTTACTTACTGTAAGCTGGCAGTTTATCAACGCTTATGACAGCAAATGACATCTTCGTCGCTGCATTCTAGGTTTGCACCATGCAGTGACCTGAGCTTTCAGGTGTTCATGTTACAAAGACGAGCATACTTAGAGTGTTTCAGATACTCATAAGAAGCGAAGTTGCATCTTACGTACTAACCAAGGAATTTTCTTTCGGTCTACTCTGATTGTTTGATTGGTCGCTGACGATAGAATAAGCTCGTTTTAAGTGATTTCGAACGAAACGAAACACTTCTTGATGGGTTGGAAACGATAGCAGATATCATAGCTCGATACACCGAAATAGAGAGTCTTTACCTGAAAACTGCCGTCACAGGAGATCTCGGTATACAACTTGAGTCGAGGGTACTTGAGTCGAGGGTCGTTAAGCTCTATGCTTGTATTCTCAAGTACCAAGCGAAAGCAGCATGCTACCTTTCTAAGTCTACCCCGATAAGGTTTATGCGCAATTTACCCAAGTTGGATGATTGTGAGTTCAATTCACCTTTTGAAGAAACAAAAAGTGTCTGCCCCTTGGAGATCTAGCAAAGTCGTTACGGACGTGTGCTTGCATTTCAGACTAGATTCAATCTGCCAACTGCTTTGATCACCAGGGAGTAAACTTTTGACCGAAGTCACTTCGGAAGACGAAAAGTACTACAAATGGACCAGTCTGCAGGATTCGAGAGTATTACGAGAGATACATGATCGCATCTCCATTCAGCCCTCAACAATAACCCCTCCTTACTTCGAGGTTCCTACAGGTCGCAAGATCCCTCATTTTATAGGCCGACGAGAGATATTAGCAAGGGTTGACTCTGCGCATCTAAGAAGCTCTTCTTCAAAAGCAGGGATGGTTGTTTTGCGCGGCATAGGAGGAAAAGGTAAGACACAAATCGCGCTCGAATACTGCCATATGTCGAGAAGCAAATTCGAGGCTGTGCTCTGGGTCGATGCGAGCTCTGAGAACTCAGTTATCCGAAATTTTGAAACAATCTACGCTAAGATCAAGGGATCTGGGAACGACTGTGGTAGTGGTGACACGAAACTAGATTTCGTCAAAAATACCATCCGCACGTGGAATTTCGGGTGGCTGATTACTTTTGACAATTACGATACGCCTGATACATTTTCTCTTGAAGACACATACCGCATAGTATTCAAGGATCAGTTTTGGTGACTACAAGTCACAAGGATGTCGACGCCCTGGTGAAAAACACCGCCGCAGCCATTGAACTGTTGGGTCTGCCCGACAAAGAAGCTCTGCAGCTCTTATATCAACAGAGCGGCACAGAAGAAAATGAATTCAATGAAATGAATGGACTGAGTATTGTAGAGAGTCTTGGATATCACGCACTCGCCATTACTCAAGCTGGGGCATATATCAAAAATTTGAAGCTGGATTTTCCAGCCTTTGAATCTCATTACTCTCGACGCCGGGAAGACATCTTGAAATACCAAATCCCTATGAACAAATACACCAAGCTTTTGAGCGATTTTGAAAAAGAAACGGTCCTCAATGTGTTTGCCACCTGGGAATTGTCTTTTGACGAACTCAAAGCTCAGTCTAAATGGACAGATCTCGAGGAACTCCTGACAATTCTTGCATTTTTTGATCCTCTTGATATCTCTGAGGAGCTTTTCTCTGGGTATCTGATTCATCAACTTCCCTGAAGTTATAATTATCCAGGGTTTGCCTTCTGCCAGAGAGAAGCGGGTGTATGGAATAGAGATGCATTTGCCGATGCATTGCAAATTTTAGAGAGGCTGTCTCTCATACAAAGCTTTCATGCTTCTACCAATGGCGAATACCATGTATCTCTTCATCCTCTGGTCAAGGATTGGATTCGGCTTCGAACCAAAGAAGCACTCTGTGAGGAGTACACCGTATTGGCAGCTGAAATGATTGCCGCTCTGGCAGAGATATATTTCCCGGAAGTGACAAATTTCCCAGAAGTGGTTTTCGTTTTCCTCTATGCACATGAAGAGAACATCGGATATATTACTACACCAGATGTCGTCGAAGGTTCATATGATGAGTCTCCGAATAAGCAATATTTGTATGAAAGTTTTTACTTTAGTGAATTGATCTTCTGCAAAATTCTTCATTCGATGCATTTTTCTAAGAGAGCAAAAGCCATAGGTGGACGCTTGTTTGAGCGACAAAAGAAATTCCACTGGGAAGACACTTGGCTGAGTTCGTTCTCTCTCAATGAGGAAATACAGGATGTTTTGAGTATTCTAGGCATGACAGAAGAAGCATTATCAATCTCTGAACAGCTTCAGTTACGACTTTGAAAAGCAAGATCGAATTGGCAAAACTTCTGAGAAAACGATCCAGACAGAAGAAGCAAATAAGCTGTTTACAGAAATCTTCAGCTTCGCGAGTACCTGGGCTGTTTTAGATGGCGACGAGGAAGGGGATGGCAAGATTCTTGATTTCATGGACGATCTGGGATCTACACTTGAAAATCTCAATAGATATGAAGATTCTCTGGCTTTAAGCCAACAGAGATTAAAGCTGGTAGAGCAATACGGTAGCGAAGACTTTTTTCAATTCCGCTCTGCAACGGTTTTGGTTGCCCTAAGGGCTAATTTGGATATACAAATCCGCGCTGAATCCGCTGAATATTCCACGCTTTTTGAAAATGGATTTTGAATTTATATTTGGATGTTAAATTGCGAATTCTATTGAATAATCCACATTTCAATGAATTTAATATATTTTGAAGTGGGGAGGGAGTAGGTCACTCTAAAATGATATTAAATAATCCGTGTTTTTCAATAAATTTATATAGAAAAATGAAAACGCAAATTGAAAATAAGAACTAGAAAAAGCTAACCTTATTGAATCTATTAAAATAATTCATTCTTTTTATAGGTCTTTATAAACTTTAAAGCCTAAAGTTTTAGTATATAAAGTCTAAAGTTATAGTGGATAAAGTCTAAAGCTATAGATTTATTTTGAATTAGAGTTTATAATTGTATGTAAATTTAAATAAAGCTATCCCCACATTCGCTTATTTAGCTATTTAAATAGTAGTAGTATATTGAAAATTCGAATTACCCCATCTAATTCGTATATGTGCTATATATATACTCCACTTCCTTTCATTTTGATAGATTATTTAATAGATTTGATATACAAACCATAAAACTATAGATTAATAATCCACTCTTTTTGAAACAAATTGCTGCTATTGCAGAATTTGTGGTAGTATAAAGAGCGGATTATTTTAGCGGATTCAGCGCGGATTTTGTAATTAAACGAGCCCTAAATCTCCAGCAGTTCAATAGATTTGATGAGGCTGAACAATTTTTCAAAAGAAATTGGCTATTGTGTACAGAGAATCCGAAGGGCAATGATCTTCTTTCACTCGATGCACAGCTAAGGTATGCCAGGATGTTGAGGTATCTTGCGAAAAAGGAGAAAGCGGAGGAACTGGCCAGAGATGCACTGCAAAGGTTGAAAGAATCGTGTGGGGAGGAAAGCATAGAGTTTCGGAGATGGAATGAGGACTGGGGGTCTCAATGGATAGATCAAACTAATAAAGTTTTAAAAGACTTGGATGCTTATTATGAGCAGGTTCTTGGGAGCGCCGATGATGTTACGGATGAGGAGAGATATGCGGCGTTGGGAGCCTGGGGTGAGGAGATGATGAGAACATTTGATATGAGAAATGCTGGGATTAGTGAGGGGTCAGGACACGGATCAAAATCGAAATTGGTGGAGCAAAGATGAGATAGGGTACGTGTTAGGCAAGATTTGTATTATTCTTCAAAGAGAACAGAAGGAGGCGAAGGGTCACCGAATACATAGGATTTTGATGCCTAAGGCATCTACGTAACTACGCCATAAACTTGTGATAATAGTACTATGATTTATAGTCTTATAGTATAATTTGAGCCAACCTTTTTACTCGTTGCATACTAAAATAATTGATTTATTTGCTTAGCGTGGCGCTGCATTGTATTATCTCATCTTGTCGGTCATCGCTTTTCTGGCAATCGCTAATCTATTCTTCCTGCACAGTAAATCAGGGGCTGAGAAATCCCTGGCTTCCCCACTTATCACAGCCAAAAAAGGATAAATAAATGTAGGGCCATCACCCTATCTTACTTTTCAAAAATGGTAGTCTCACAACACATTTGATTTCACAGCCGATTTGGTACACTCGGCTCCAACATGCAAGTCATGGATATTTATTCTACATGCCAGGTTATCGATACCAAAAAAGTTCCCGGCTTCTTCTCACGCTATCCCGCTGCCATAAGTGTGGGTGCTACGGATGTTAAAAGTGCTTTGTCAGCGGTTGCTCGAGAGGCTTCCCAGCCTGACTCGAGAGAGAGACGTCGCGCGCTAATTCGGAATTCCAATGCCTATGGAGACCCATTTTCGATATGTCATTGCTCTGCCGAAGTCGAAAGACTGATTCTGCTCGCTAGCATAATCGAGGTCATGTGGATACATGATGGTACGTTATACTCCATTATGAATATGGGTAGATAGAAAAAATTCTAATGGTTGATAAGATGTGACAGAAGAATTAGATCATGGCGCGGTAAGCTGGGATTGTAGATTGGGCAACGAGGTCGTTCACTAAAAGATGCGTAGGCATGCAGAGAACACAGTGCGCTTGCCGAAGTATTGAAAATCGACGTGCAGCCTTCAGATTTCACTTCAAAGAATGCACGACAAAGCACACTAGCGACTGTATTGCGCAAAGCAATCGATTTAGATCCAGAAAAGGCGCCTAGAATGATCGAAACCCTGCAGGATTATCTTGCGACTTTTGATAGTCGAGATGACGACTTTGATCGAATGGAGGAGTATATGCCATATAGGGTTGCCAACTGTGGCTATTGGCAAGTACTTGAAAAACTAGATCTTTACAAGATTATCTACTAATACTGCACGCTGCCGCAGGATATCATCTTACTTCATTTGTTGGGGAATGGGAATTACGCTGAGCCATGCTGATTATGAGTCAATACAGCAATATGACTTTACGATGGGAAACATACTTGGCTTAACAAATGACTATTTCAGCTGGAATATTGAGAAAAACCAGACGACAGATCGGATTAGGAATGGAGTGAGGGTACTGATCAAACAGCATAATATAACACCTGATGCTGCGAAATCATTGCTTCTCGGATTGATAGTCGAGGAAGAAAGCAAAGCTGCCAGACTCAAGAAAGAGCGCTTGGAGCGACCGATTTCACACGAGCTGTCTATTTATTTCGAGGCTATTGAGCTCTATGTTGGTGGAAGCTGCTTTTGGCATGCGACGGCGCCTCGTTATCGCGTTTTTGAATGAGGATTCAGATGTTTTTGGCGAGATTGCCTTGCTCGCGCTGGGTGGATATGGGCAGTATCATATTATATCTCTTTCCGTTTTGATGTAGTCGAATTATAACCTGTTTGATTCTGAGAAAGTGATTGGCATACAATCACGAACCCGAATCATTTCATAGTGATTTTCCTTGGCTAGTCTATCCTTCGCGTTGCAGTTATCAATCACGCTCTCAAAGCTCCAAATGATCCCACTCGTGCACGCATCGGGCTTTTTTTTGAAGATATGTATTCATATTAAGATTGTAAAGACACGCTGTGAGAATGGATCTAGTAGCTCCAGCTAAGATTCAATAATAATTTTCAGTCTATAACATTGTATATACAGTGTAAAAAGCTAATTATTTCAAAGGTTCTTCTTTTGACGCCTAGGTAGTTATCGGAAATCAATTATAGTTTCACAAGACCTTTCGAGTATCATTTGAATGATCATCATCCTCTCTACAAGATCTATAGAATAGAAGAGGATCATTTCGCGCAGAAGGCAGTGCGAGTTTTTCGATTGTGATCAAACCCAAACTTGCTTGAAAGATGATGATAATCCTCGCTAGATCTAGGTAAGTCAAAGTACCCTCATCCTGAATACCCTAATTAAGCTATTTTCCGGACTATTGAAATCGTCGATTGTTTTTCAAATAGATACTCAGTTCGAATATCATCTAGAGGGTGATTGGATTCATTACTTTCTTCCTTTTTGTCCTCTTTGTCTCTAGCTTCTTCAACTTCTCTAATCTTTCTGACTCATACGAACTTTAGAATTAGAACTTCATTGTTTGCTTGCTAGATCCGACTTTCTCTGATTGTATCTGCAAACACTATATTTTGAGCTCTTGGTCTTCTAGAAAAGTCTATATTGAAAGATTGAAGTTCTTGAGTAAATATATATGAACTCGTTTGGCATCTTTAAGACAGAGAGTATAGAAGCGATTTCTAATGCTTTATTTAATTTCTGTATAGGATGAGAGGTAAAAAATAATTTTTTTAATCTAAAACCCTTGAAAGTAGCATGCAGCAGCAGTGAGAAGGCTATCAGACTCTGGCGACCCGCTTGATAGGCCGGAGGATGATTTGTGTTAGATATCTGCTACAACAAAACTTCCAAATACAATTGATTGAGAATAGATACATACATACTCACCTGACCCTGTCAGTCCAATCGTTTGACTAGGAATCATTAATAATTAATCGTCCTTAAACCGTATACATGGAAACGTCAGTCGTAGTGAGTAATGAAGTAGCTGCTTATTCTCAAGGGCTCTCTTCCTCAACTGGGTTTCTTTCAATAGTCACACTGCATATGTATATCTGGCCCAAAAAAGTGAAGATTGAAGGCTGCAATGCCTTGATGTTTGATATCCTCAAGCCAGTAGCTACAAGAGCGAGAGTGAGAGTAGGGAGAAGCATCCGAATCTCCCTGACCGCCGCTCGACCCGGCGCTCACGGAGTCCAGGAAGAAAAGGCAGGCAAGGAACTTCAAGAAGAACAATCTGAATACCATTGTAGAGGGAGTGAGTGGGATGATAAATGTTGGCATTGAAGTCTTTGATGGAGATCAGACGTCCTCTTCTTCTCGTATATATAGTGCTGGCAATGGTGGTGTCTCCAGGGCAAGACGACTTGATGGAGTTCCCATTTCCCTGTTCTTCATTTATTTAGTCCCCACGTCTACGTATACTTCACTTGAACTTATCATGAATTCCACAGCTTTTCAGTCCAAATACCGGTGTTTGAAACCATCCGAACTGCTAAACTCTTACGTACATTAATCTCCCCGCTAAATAAAGAGCCGCATCGCCACTTTTGGTGGGGCTTTTTGAGAGCTGTCCCAAGCAATACTCGCCGAGTTCTTGTCAAGGGCTTTTAGGTCTACCGGTAGTGCTTTTGGATATACGCTAGTGCTGAGATTGTTAACAGGGACTGAGGGACTGAAGAAATTGAGAGTAGCAACAGTAGGATAACCCCACATTTAGGAGAAGCTAAGGTTATTATACTAACCAGCTTAGAGTTGCCCCACTTATAAGTCAGGTAGTATATTCTCGTATAGAGACTGATTACGGCATTAGCTTTTGCAAAGCGAATACGGAGCTATACGAAAGTTGGAAGGTCAGTTGAATCTAGACATAAGGTGTTATGTTCAAACTGATATAGGGCTCTGAGCGACACGTGGTATTGGACTACTCCGGGTTGACAGTAGCCTGCGTATAACCATAAAATTTGGAATTTTATAGCTTTTAGAAGAATGATAAAAAGTCTTTGTACTACAAAATACTACTACGATTTTATACTTTTATAGAGAAAGCATATAAAATTAGTATATAATTACAAATGAATAAATATAAAAAACATAAAATAAATTAAGAACCATTCAAATATGTTGGAATAGTAGAGGATTAATAATTTTTGTAAAAAAAAGATAATGAGAATTCTTAAAATTCTAACGCCTCGATCAGCCAAGAAGGCCCCTTTTAAGCAACGGCTCCTGTAACTAATACTTTAGGAGAGAGAGAGAGAACTCATTTCTATAAGATAGTTGAAATCTTATTCATTCATTCATTGATACGTTCAATACTAAAGTAAGTATCCTTTGATTCCGATTTTTGATTAAAAGATAACTCAGGAACTAGTGCGTTACCTAGTGGAAGTATCTGCTATCTCACTTCAACTTCCTGCTTTCGCTGTTGTCCAGTTCAGAACCATTTTTCATCGGCTTTTCCCCACTAACCACTACATACTTGATACTATTCCGGCATTTCCACCCCTCTACTCCTGCCATAGTGTTTACAAAATGTTTCTGGAGACCGAAAGCCAAAACCAATAGATATGGGATATATGCCAGTACGAAGAAGAACCGTACCATCGGTTTCACATTTGTGGTGATATCTTCGGTCACAACATTGGTAAAGCCAGCATCAGCAAATATCGAGCCAATCGATCCATATGTGAATCGATCGAACGCGGGCATCGCAGAATGTTTGTTGATTGTGCTCCACGAGTCAACCCTCGCCTTCGGCTCCGACTTCATGTCACTATGCTCGTATTCGAAAAGTGCCACACGACCACCTGGCTTCAACACGCGATAAAACTCACGAGCGACTGTTTCTGGAGAGGTGCTGTGAACAAATGTTTCCATAGTATACGCACCTTCCAGCGAGTTGCTTGCAATTCCGTCAAGGTGATGGTAGTCCATTTTTTCAACCGTTACTCTTGCCTTCATCCCTTGTTTCTCGATATTCCGCCTAGCTTTCTCGAGGTGGTGATCTATGACGTCGATTCCCTGGATCTCGAGCGAGTGAAATTTTGCGAGGCGCAAAGCAACATGGCCTACGCCACATCCAGCATCCAACACTCGCGACCCAGAAGGAAGGCTCAAAGTCTTCGCGAGGTAATCCTCCATTCTGTGTAGCGCAGCTCCAATTGGGAAAGGATTGTATTTGTCGCGTTCATAATAGCCAAAGTGTCTGGTACCACCGAGAACAATTTGATAGCCAAGACGAGATTCAATTGTGTGGTAATACTGTTGCAGAGTCTTGTTTTCGTTTATGATGGGAGCCATTTTGTCTGGGTTATCTGTCATGACGGACGATTCCTCGAGGATAAAGAGCTTGATAAGCAAGGAATGGCTCGATAAGGTTGATATGTTGATAGTGAAGATAAATTGAGTGCGAATGATTTATTAGTGAGGTAAGTTTGCCAACAAAAGCGAATGGGCAGGCTGACATGGAGTAATCTTATGTAGGCAATGAAATGTGACAACCATATGCATGTAATCTTACTTCAGGAACGTGATGTAAGACCATTCTTCATGCGACACGGTGGATGCCCGAGATATTAGTCTATACAGGCGCTTACGGTCATGGTGAAAATGAGCCTGTTTGGTTTCCGAGGCCTTTTGAGTCAATCTTCACGAGACTCGCTCTAACGGAATTGGTAAATGGCTTTATGTGATGATAAAACCCTTGATTCTCTACTGAACAGATTTCTGGTGGTTTTGTTATTTAATAAACAATTAATAAAGATGGTGGCTCGGGGTTTGTTCGGCTCAATCCTGGTATGTAAATATACCAAACCAAACATGTGATCGTAATGTACACCTGCACGTGACCTGATCTACATCTGCTTGACCTGTACAGTAACCTCTTCTCTCACTTCATGAAAATAACAACACAACAACACTAATAATAGCAAGGCTTTGCATTTTCAATGGTTTCATGTTATCTACAGTTATTCTCAGAAATGAGATCGCTGTTTACTCCGAAAAGTTCCTTTTCATGTCTAAGGAATTACCAGTCTCAACATCCCCTCCTCCATCTACCCATCCACGAAGGGAGCTAGGAGCGCTTATGGCCTGCCAATAGGATTTACCTTATTGGTGCCGTCAATAGAGCTATATGATGCGCTAATGCCGGTTAAAATAGCGGACTGGTGTTGTCGGTCCATAGATCAAACGGGGTAATATCCGTACCCTACTGACTTTGTACAGGATAATATCCAACTGTTGGAGATATAAATATCGCACGATGCTGTCACAATATCTCTTTCGCTATTCTTGATACCCCCAAATGCTTGTATGTTCTATGACTCTATAGGACAATGTTCGTGGCCTGTTGACGAATAGGGTCAATATCGTGCAGGACATACCCCCAGCACTGGCTTTTAGCGCTGAAAACATGCGAAGAACGCCACAGTCTTGAATTGTTAAACATTTAGATCCGAGAACAACCACACGAACGCCATGGTGGCAGTATCATAAGCAGGAGGGGCAAGGGGGGGTAAGGGGGGGTTTCTTGAAGTCTTCGCTCATTGATTATTACCCAATGCTCTGGCTGAACCATCAATGCTCGGCCATGATATCTTATATGAAACGGGCGCTGACATGTCTCTAGTCAAACTTTGGTCTGGATACCTGCTTGTATAGAGCCTCTTTTGGACAAATAGTGACAAAATTCAACTCTTTCGTGCAGATTGCTGGTTTTAGCCATATATCGTAGTATTTCACTACAAATCGTGACTTTTTGTTATATATCTGCATAATCGCACAATCATCCAATCATCCAATCATCCAATCACTCTTCAAACTAGTTGTTTGACTCTACAGTGGTTTTCGAATAAATGATTATACAAGAATAATTAGCTTTATGCTACTCGAAATAATATACGATCTGCACTGAAACATTGCGATATACATCTGAAACTAGCAATTCTACAGCTAAGACTAGCAATCTACACCCAAGACTGGTAGTATATACCTTAAACTAAAGGATTGAATTTTGTCACTTTTGTCGCAAAAAGACACCATAGCTTATCCTTAATGTGACCCTATGCTTATGAATAATGTAACGCAAAGGCCTTCCATAACCATTGAATATATCTCCTGAAGAGTCTATTACCAGTCATAGATATCTGGAACAAGTAGGGGGTTCTTTCACAATGGCAGGCGATGGAATTATATCCTTCTTTCCTGGCATAATTTGGAAACCTTTGTCGCTCGAGAGTTTTCATTTCATTTGAAATTCAATTATTGTACTGCTATGTTATTTTCAAGACTTCACACGCTTGCAATCTTCTCTATACTATTGAATCTATACAGTGCTTATAATTGTCTACCCATAGCACCATTTGCCGACCGTACGGCCTCCACAATTGGGATCGAAACGACAACTAATGCTACAGCTATATATTCACATAACACCAAAAGCACGGTGAATTCGGGATGGACTCAAAGCCCAGATGGACGAGGTAGCTTTGACATACTCTGGAATTGTGCCTCTGTTATGATATTATGCTCCTGGTCGATACTCTGTTTAAATCTTCCTGCTCCTGGCGAATCTATTTTTGTGGGTATCTGTCGGCGATTGTGGCTCACGGCTCTCGGTTTCCTTGGCCCCGAATTCATCCTGCAAGCAGCAATTGGGCAATGGGCAGCAGCTAGACAGTCAGTTAAGGAGTTTAGAGAGGCTGGGATTGAGGGGTGGGAAATGATACATGCCTTCTTCGCAAATGCTGGAGGGTTTGTACTCAAGACTTCGGATCACCCGGATTATTTCGTCCCTTTGAACGCAAAGCAGTTGCTACACCTTGTTAAAAGCGAATACGTTCTCTTGGATTCGACAGAGAACATTAAAAAAACTGTCAAGGACCGGAATAAGACAGATGGTGTTCTTCGTGCCATCACGATCCTCCAAACGACCTGGTTCATGGTGAACTTTCTTACCCGCTTGATAGAACACCTACCAGTCACTGGACTGGAGATTACAACAGTGGCATTTATATTGTGCGCCTTGGGCACTTCTGTTTGTTGGTGGTATAAACCTGCAGACGTAACTACCCCAATAATCATTTCATCTCAATTCACCATCGCCGAGATTCAAAATGGTGCTACAGTGACCAGACATGACCACTCACCTCTTGACTGTATCGTTCCACGTCAAGAGTGGCCATGGTCACGCTTCTGGCAACATTGGATCAACATCCTCCGGTGGATGAGAATCGAGAAAGTCCTCTTTGTCGAGTACGCGAACGAAGCCGGCGACGGCGCTTATATCACGAGAATTGAGAATACATATTGGTATGAACTACACGGGGGCTATATGTCGACTTTTGCATTAATGTCTACCAGCTATCCTGTCATTTTCTTATCATCCTGGAACGAGACGTTCCCAACACATGTCGAACAATTGCTTTGGCGCATCTCATGCGTTGCACTTGCAGCTACTATTGTTATATATTTTGTTATAGTGGTGGTATGGTGTTCCGAATCAGAAGATGAACGAAGAGTCCGGCGAGAAATCTGGGACCAGAAGGCTGCAAGACGACAAAGAGTCTCTTCTGAAAGGTTACATGGCGCATCTCGATTCAATCAACTCTTATACAAGACCACAAGTCTCCAGTGGTGGTATGGTTCCAAAGCCAAAATAATCAACAATTCCAAAACAAATGATCCTTTACTTGACGTCAACCCGAAAGCTCAACTAAGCATGTATGTTTGCGCGTTTATATATTGTTGTGCCAGGACATATCTTTACATAGCGGATTTGACGCAATTGAGGTCGATGCCCAAAGGCGCATACGAAACTGTACATTGGCCAAGTTGGTTTCCGCATATCGAATGAGTGAATCTCCTGCAACCGTGCAATTACATAGTACGAATATGAGGATGCTATACGCATCCGTAACTTCGTTGATCGCTGGCGATCCGTATTTTATACCTCTGTATTTAATTTCCGTCTTTCGTGGCGCTGTTCGAAAGTTACCATCGTGGAATGGAATGAAGTGTTCCCATGAAAGCTGATTTGGTATGTTTGAAAGAATGATGTTGTGGATACTATTTAACTAAGGGCATGGAATACTCTCGTTAAATATCTAATTTATTTTTGGGATGAGAGATAATGAGATCGACAAAATATCATCTGATACCTAAACACACCAAGACTTCTCAGATTGCTGATTTTCAACCGTTTCTTACAAAAAGGAAGTTTCGAGAAATCTTAACATTTGAGATTACTCAACTTTTCAGGAAGTCTTCCAGAGAAAACTTGAAGTTCTTGTGATGGTGGATCTCTCAATATGAACGTCAATTCAAAAAGTTTACTTATTATAAAGGGAGTGATTAAGACGGAATATGCTAACCATACACGCATGATTGTTCCATGATAGCCCCTTGAATATAAATCCATATCTGTGTTACATTAACCGAGACTAATACAATTTTGTCGCCAGATTCATTTATTTTATCATTTGAGGTCGCAATAATCATTTTGATATTTTATTGTCCAAGTAAATTGAACATTACGGAGATAGTGACTTTTCAGTTTGATTTTGGAAGTGGAAAAAAAGTATTTGATGATAATAGTAGCTTGAATCGAGGAGCTGTATTTATATAGTCATATACTATCATCCAGTTGATTAAGCTGTTGATATTTGGTTGTTGTATTGAAGTAGATATAATCAATTAATTCGATATTGTCTAATGGATTTTCACATCAAAAATCTGACAGTTTCAAAAGTCTTGACTTAAGTCGTTGTTAAAACGAAATTGAGGATAGACTTCTGGATATCCAACCCAAAACCAGAGAAATTGGCACTATTGTCTGATATGCGTAACAACAAGACCCCTGATTGTCCGAGTCAATTACAAAGAACCAAACTAATTTCGTCCGAAGCAATCAACAATCTTACAAAATGAACATTTTCCCAAAGTTGACTTGCTCATTTCACAGAACACGAGGCTGCACAGCCTTGAGGCACGATGAAGATACAAATTTCTCGAGAGAACTGACTTGGTATTAGAAAAGCTGCGAGGCTAGAGCCTTGCATGCTTGAAAATAACTAATTCAAAGGCAGAAATCCATTACGCTGTATAAATCTGACCTTTTGTGGGCCAGAGTTCTACTTTAAAAGCAATTTAATAATCCAATCCACCGATGCGCACCCAGATAACGGACCGCACCCTCCACCATATACCACTTACTCCACCCTAATCCCTACCTCCCGAACCATCCAATCAATTACATCCATTTCTCACCGTCGCCATAGCCGACCAGATAAGCAACCAAATCAGTAGCCCCAAGAAAGCAGCTTGCGCGGCATATACCCACCATTTGTAGGCATGAATCCGCGATGGTTCCTCCCTCTTCTCCCGAAGGATTGTCGCGAAGCAGAGGATCGAGACTAAGGTAAACGCAATGAAGAAGGCAGTGATTACGATAGAGGCCTGCCAGGCACTGCATCCCGAGCCTCGCTTCTCATGCTGATGAGATCCGACGGCACGACGGTTTAGGAATCCGAGAGATCTGAATAGACCGTTAGGTTTATTGCGGATCGCGGGAGAAGAGGTTGAAGTCGGGGATATAGTTGGAGCGGATGATGTAGCAGAGGCTATAACGCCAGCAGTGCAGGGAGTTAAGGCATCCTGGGCAGAAAGGTGGCAGAGGCCAGTAGCAAGAGTCGTGGATAGAGTTGAGATCGTTGTAATGGCAGTGGTTGAAAATATCTCTGTTGTCAAAATTGTGGACGTTAAAAAAGCCGTGGTTGCAACGGCTGTTGTTGTAGAGAGTTCAGTTGACAAAATTGTAGACATCAGAGAAGCCGTAGAAGTGACGTTAAGAGTGACTACAGCAGTGCTTGTGCTCTGAGGCAGGATAGTAGTAGCGACGACGTTGGTATAAGAGACGTATACGATGGAAGTAGAGTATACGGTTGATTTTGCCCGTTCCAGGTCGACAAACCCGCCAGCACCAGTGGATACAGAGGGATAAGGGAGAGCCTCGATCATGGAGGATAGGTCTGAGCCGAACGAGCCAGCAATAGTTTGGGCGGTGGTAAGAGCACCAGCGGAGACAGCAGAGGAGGGAACAGTATCTAGATCAATGTCAACGACTATGGTTCAAAGCATAGAAAGCTGGATATAGGACAGAGGGAAGCTTACCTTGAGCAAGAGTCAAGGCGAACATTAAGAACAAGAGCAAGAGCTTATGGATATCCATTTTGATGTTTCTTTGGAAGCTGAATTAGTATGGTAATCTAAGATTGAAGATCTCACTGGGAAGACAATAAGAAATAGTGTTGGGAAAATTCTGCTCTGGTAGGAATGGAAAAACAGAGACTTACAAGGCGAAAGAGAAGCCAGAATAGGGTTATAAAGCTTAAAGGGTGATTTGAAGAACTCTGAGTGTGAATCAGAAGTGTCGATAACGTTGATAAATTGCCCAGAATAACGCGAGAATTGACTTGAAAGAACGATTTCCGTTATGGAAGTCTGTGAGGTTCGGGAAATGAGTCCGAATCGGACTGTACGTATTGTACGTAATTTGAAATCTTAAAGAAGCTTTTATGTAACGACTCAGAGGTGTGAATTGTACTTGTAAGTATTTATTGCAGCTATAGGAAGTTGCAGTAACGTAAGAGGCAACTTTAAATTGATGGTGATAAAATATCTTAGTAGCAAGAAGTCTTGTAACTTGGTGCGCGTTGTGGTTGTCGAAGATTAAAAAGTTTGTCGGGAAATGAGAAGGAAGTTTTTAAACAGAGAAGACCTTGAAACCACTCAAAACGTATCATTGTGCTCTTTCGAGGAACAAGCGAGCGTATCAGAGGAATATTTGGATCAAAGCTCCCAGTAAATTGAATACCTTTCAGTTCGCGCTGTAGTGAATGACACGATCACTGAGCACGATCGCCGACATACCGATCGGAGTGAATAAGATAAGTCAGAGAGAAGAGCAATAGTCTGATGATAGATACTATCAATTCGTTTGAGGCTCTTGGCTTGTGGATGCTTGTTGATGACTTGGAAAATATGCAAGGAATGACCAAGCCGATGGATTTTGCGTCTCTGACTCGAGATGCGAGGGCCAAAATGATGTGTCTCAATGAGTAAGCCTTTGAACTCCATCGACTCCTTTACAAATTCCTAGTCCGACGTGGCAACGCTGAAACTGGCCCCAAGTATTATAGGCCAAGCTTTCACGATGTATAATGGAAATCCGAGAAGCTCGTAAGTCTCTTGACCGACCTACGAAACCCTCAAAGCACGTCTCGACGCCAAAGCCCTGAATACAAGAACTTTCGGAGATCTAAACCTCCAGGTCAGCGCAGCTTGACATTATGTTGTTCTTTCAACTGCCCGAATGAAAGATTGAGAGATAAGTAAGCATGGACCTTGGACATGCCTTCGAATAAGATGCATATCAAACCCACACTAATGTACTCGTAGAGCTACTTTGCCAATGCAGAGATAATCGGTCAATACGAACATTTGCCAAATAGTCGAGACGCTCCTCGCTTTCGTGTCAAGTCTACGACTATATCCTATCTTGCAAAACCTCACCAGTGTCAAAATGCTATAGACAACATCAACAAACAAACGCTGGCACATATCCGAAACTTTGAGGCTCTCCAAGAGACTCTTCATTCCACAAGTATTGCCAGCGAGCTTCCGTCAAAAGTCAGTTGGCGTGCTCCAATACAAGCTGTTATCAAGCTATGCCATTCGACTTTTCACAAGCGCTGGACCTGACCTCAAAGCTTGAACAGCAGAAAATGATACTATAATGAGTATCTGCCAGTGACCTTTCGAGAAAGAATCAAACGATCCTGATATGGTTCGAATGTGGTCTGCTTAAGCCAAATGATGGCTCTATAGCCACCCGTTACCGACGACAAATCTTTTCGCAGAGTCGCGAGTCTGAAACTAGAATATCAGCAGGAGAAATTTGATATATATGGCATAGCAAATAGCGTTCAACAAGAAAAGGCATCGAAATTGAACATCGACAGCTCGCCGGATGGCTCACATCCTCGAACCAGAACATAGAGCAAGCATTTTTAACATATCGATCGTCTAGTCAATGCATCCAGATTTAAGACACAGACTGGCCAGGAAAAGAACTGTCGCCAAACATCGGCATGACCCCAGTGTGTACCACTCCCCTTGGAGAGTACGGAGTAATTCAGAGGAAGCTGTGCAGACTGGTTAACGTAGTTACACACACACCGACCTGTAACTATAATCTCCAGCGGAGCTTCCGTCTTGGTTGACGAAAAATTCACGAGATTATTTAACGAGTATTCAGGCGAAATTGTGATACTATACTCGAAAGGTTGAAATTTCAAGGGTCTCCAATGCCAGAATACATATCAAGGGCTATCATTTTTCTGTGAAAGTCTGTTTGTTCCTGGCTTGAAAACGTGGCTCCAAACATCGCATGGCAGAACTAGACACTTGTCTATTGCCACACCTTGAATGTGCAATGAAACTTCAATTGAGGAATAGTTTTGGTAGCATCCCAGAGGGTTTACTTTGATTTACTTTTAATTACAGGAATATTTTGGATGGGTTTCAAGCTCGGAACACGGCTTTTCTTCGGAAGGGATGGCAGTTATGGGCAGTGGTGGCTCGAGCGTCTTTCATCACCATTTGATTACCAGAAGGACAAGTGAGATTCAAAGGCCAAGCTTACCTTCGAGAGCTCACCTGGGCAAGGATAGCAATCTATATGGAGATGGCAGTAGTTCAATGTAGCTCTGAGACTCTTTTCAGTACAAGTTCTTTGCTCAACAAAAAGCTCCAGCATTCTACACTGACTAGCAATTACTCACCAACACAAGATAGAAAGGAGACTGTAAAGGTCTTAAGCCACAAAAGATGGCTGAATGATGAATGAGCTGTGGTCAAACGTGTCAAATGATATAGCATTAGATATGAGATGTTTGAATAGGAGAAAGAAGATGTTGACGAATGTGTTAGAAGATCAGCACTTGTGCTTGAGCCTGAATGTTCTGTCTCATAGATTTTCATATGATTTTAGTCTTTTACATGTTCTTTTCTGATTATTATATCCATCTTGTATTGGGAGCAGAGAAATTGTATCACTATCAAAAATCATAGGGGGACTTTTCTAGCATCCTCACATCCAAGCACTATTTAACTTCCTCATGACCTGCCTGCACTGCACTACGTAAGCTCATTTTCGCGTTTGCTTTCGGTTGAACCTCGGATATATGTCATAGACATCCTCAACTTTCATAATCTTCTGGTAAAACGTACTTACTACCTTTCCCTCCTCCCCAATCTATTACATTACACATTATTCCCTCGGACATTCGAACAATGGCCTGGCCATATCCTTGACATAACTATTTCATGTAGCTCATGGAAGTTACAACAACAAAATTCACGTTCGGACAAAATTCCTAATACACAACAATTATAGGGTGGCGGATACAGATCGCAAACCTCTAACAATACTTTCTCCGCAAATCGTACAGGTGCTGGTAACTTCGACAGCAAAGTAACACTGAGAAGTGCAGATTTCCTGTTCACAATAAACAACAAGAAATATGGCTACGACCACCGATGCTGCCCCTATAGAAGTGGCAGAGAGTATACAGGTCGATGGAGCGGAACACGAGATAGTTGATATTGGAACTGGTGGAGACGTCATCCTCGAAGTTCTCTTTGAGAATACGAAAGCTTGCACAAAATCGATACCGAACGAGACGATTCAAAAGCTACGCAACTCAAAACTGCCGTTTCCTTCAGCACGAGTGTTTTACCGTGTCCGCCTTGATACTTTGAAGAAACACTCAAAATATTTCGAACGTCTTCTTGGTTCAGATACATTTGGAGAAGGTCGGGCTATATCCGCCAGGTTTGCAGAGTTGTCCCTTTCGAGCAAAGATCCTTCAGAGCTACCAGCAGGAGAACTCCCTCGAATACAAATAACAGATGAAGATGATGCAACGAGAACCATCGGGAGGGAGGCAGTTTTCAAGGATATGCTCAGGATCATTCATGGCACAGCACACTCTAGCAAGTCTATCACTCTTCTCTACATTTCAATTTTGGTAGTTATGGCAGATAGGTATGATTGCATGACTATGATCGCGCGATACGTTGCGGGGAAATTCTCGAGCTTCAAATATCCGCCAACTCTCGACAAAACATCGGAAGAAGTTGTGCGACAGAAGATACTGATATTCTACCATACGAATCAAGCGTTTCGCTTGTCCGCAGCGACGAAGGAGCTCATTCTTCGCGGCTCATCTCGTTGGTCAATATATGAAGAGACAGATTCTGATTTTCTAGCGGCTTGGTGGGATCTGCCAGAAGGTTTAGAAGGTGATTGATAGGTCACAACTTACCAATTTCAACATAGCTAATTCTTTGCAGATGAGCTTTCATATCGTCGACAACGGATAATTTTGACGATATCTTCCCTCCAAACACATTTTCTTTCTCTGTATACATCTCGAACACGTCAATGTAAATTAGGCTACGATTCGTCAGCCGCCTGCGATTCCTTTCAGCTCGGTGAAATGGTGAAGTTCATGACGAGAAGAAACCTTATCTCGCTCATGCCATATCAAGCAGTCCCTCCCGACGACCCTGAATTTATTTGGCCCGAAGCATATACTGGAGATATCGAGCTGCTTATTGCATTATTGCGAGAATGTCCAAGTTATCAAATTGATAAGAATCATGGGCATTGTGGTTTACGTAATAAATTACTTCCTGCTCTGAGCTACATCAAAGATTGTATTGATGGTGGTATTGGCATTAAAACCAAATTCTGGAAAACAGAAAGATCGAGTCAAACCTGGATCCCTAGTCCATCGACAAATAATAGCAACAAGAAGGCATTTGTTGTAGGAGGCAAAGAAGTAGGAGACGACAGGCCAGAAAAGTTTTTCGATTTTAAAAGCTTGAATAGAGAGGACCTTACGTCTGGCGGAAGATCACTCGGTGTAGACAAAGCAGCGAAAAAATTGTTTCTAGCCGACAAGTGGGATTGGATAAGGGAAGTAGAAACGGAAAAGGAGAAAGAGAGGATGTCAAAGTCTTCGTATTTTAGATTCTGAAGATCTAGACGCAGTTACGATTAATAGGTATCTATAGGTACATAGAGAGTATCGGTTCGAGATAATGTATTTTGGTGCCGTATTCCAAATGACAGTCGGCAATCTCATGGGCTGCGAGCTTTGGAAATTGTTATTAAGAAGGGGTCATAACAAATGCGTTGTATCATACGGTCATAACAAATGAGTTATATCATACGGCCAACCTTGTAAACACAATGCCAACAGGTGCGTTGTGCTGACACACAACGCTGGCCTCTTCCAAAGAGTAAAAGGGCGGATTTCTTCAATTTTTGGGATTTTTGGAATTGTTGACTAAGAAAAAATCGATCTAAAAAGTGCCAAGAATTTTCGAGTGAAAAGTGGGACTCACACCTACCTCCCCTCAAAAGCACTCTTATTGCTTTTCAAAAGACCTTCCCTCATGCTTCGGAAGAGGCATATCTGGGGTAGATTTCCATTCAAACCCTTAAAAAGGTTAAAATAATTTAGATACTAGTGCAAAAGCCTCCCGCAAAAACCCTATTTTGAAACACCCTTTCCGATTGGGTCATAAGAAATGAGTTATATCATACGGCCAAGCTTGTGGGCACAATGCTAATATCTGGGGTAAATCTCTATTCAAACCCTTAAAAAAGTTAAAAACCTTGTGAGCACAATGCTAATATCTGGGGTAGATCTCTATTCAAACCCTTAAAAAAGTTAAAATAATTTAGATACTAGTGCAAAAGCCTACCGCGAAAACCCAATTTTGGAACACCCTTTCCGTTTTACTGAAAGGCATGGCAGCAACGAATTGATCAATTAAAAAGGAGAACCTTGGAATGTTCTAGCCATAACAGAATAGATTAATTGAACAATACTAATCTCACGAAAAACAAGCTTTCTGACACCCATGCTACTTGAAGGATCTTAAGCGAGCCGCCCCCTCACTTCCCAAAGGATCTTTTACCGCTGCCTTCTTTTGCCCTTTGTAAGTTGAGAGATTATTCGGTACGTTCCGGGAATATCAGGTCTCGTCGTGATGGCCCTTTATGAATATGGAGTAATCCAAGGTTTTTCTCCGCGTGGGAACAGGTAGATGCTTGCAAGGTATCACAGACAAACATACGATGATACGATACAAGAATCCATATAGAATGTTTCATGTATAAACGTTCGGATATTTAATCCGAATATTCTCCCCACTTTACCCCTTTACCAATACAATGTTGACTGCGATTCGATGATTATTCCTAGGTCCCCTGTTCCAACAAACACATCAGATCACAAATTAACAACCTTGGTGACAGTCATTTAGTGATTCGCGTGATAATCACATAGTGTTCGTCTGTTTATAGAATTTGAGCGGAACGCTAAGTCCCGAAAAATTAAAGTTCAGAGAGGGTCCGGAGCATTGTTTACCATTAAGTAAGTTCAACTCTAAATGAGAGGGGGAATGAAGTTGATCAATCGATGAAGTGGAGCATCGTGAGATCTCATCTCTGTGACTTTGTGAATAAATACTTCCTCCTTCCGATTGAAGCTTCCCTTTTCCTTACTCTTCATTACCACTCTCACTAAATTCATTCATTCATTCATTCATTCATTTTTTCAGTCACACTCTTTTTCCATTCTACACTATGCGTTTCACAAACTTTGTTTTGGCAGCTGGCCTCACAGCAACCGCATTCGCAGCTCCGGTAGTTGTTAAAAATGAGGATGATAGCTGTGTTGCTGATTACGATGAGACCACTTCCGCTGCCGTTGTAGCTCAAACCACCCTTCCTTCTTCCTCTGCCGCCGTCGTTGCTTCATCAGCCGCTAGTCCGGTTGTTGCTAGCTCTTCCGCCGTTTCGTCCGCTGCTGCAGTTGCTACCCCAGCCTCTTCCTCCCCAGCTGCCCCTCACTCTCCAGCTGTCGCTACCTCCAGCAAGGCTACTGCCGGAAAGTTGCAATGGATCGGTGCCAGCGAGTCTGCAGCCGAGTTCGGTGAGACCCACCTTCCAGGTGTTTTTGGGACGGATTACAAGTTCCCAAACACTACCGCCATTCAAACTTTGATTGATGGTGGCATGAACATTTTCCGTGTTCCATTCCGTTTGGAGCGTATGGCCCAAGGCAGCATCACTGCTGACCTCGACGCCACTTACCTTGCTGGCTACAAGGAGGTCATCGATTACATTACCGCTGCTGGTGCAAGCGCAGTCATGGAACCTCACAACTCTGGACGTTATGACTCCGTCATCATCACTTCCACCTCCGACTTCGGTAATTTCTGGGGTAAACTCGCTGCCAAGTTCGCCGATAACTCCAAGGTCATCTTTGACTGCAACAACGAGTTCCACGACGAGCCTACCGCTACCATCTACGCTGAGCTTAACCAAGCTTGTGTTACCGCTATCCGTGGCGCTGGTGCAAAATCCCAATACATCTTTGTTGAGGGTAAGTCATTCTCCGAACTTCTCTTAACATCTGAAAACTTTTTATACTAACATGTTAATTAGGAACTGCTTACACTGGTGCCTGGACCTGGGTTTCATCTGGAAACTCCGTTTCCATGTTGAACATCACCGACCCTGAAGACAAGCTTGTCTACGAATTCCATCAATACCTCGACGCTGATGGATCCGGAACCTCTGCCACCTGTGTTAGCGGCACCATTGGTGCTGAGCGTATCGCCGATGCTACCGCATGGCTCAAGACCAACAACCTCAAGGGTGTCATTGGGGAATTCGCTGGTGGTGTCAACGCTGACTGTGAATCTGCTATCTCTGGTATGTTGGATGCTTTGGCTGCCGATAACCAGTACTGGTTGGGTGCTTTGTGGTGGGGTGCTGGCCCAATGTGGGGTGATTACATCTACGCTTTCGAGCCACCTACCGGTGCTGCTTACATCCAATACTTCAAAACTATTGTCAAGTACGTCGCATAAGCGTATGTAGATAAGATGTATGAGTAGGGGTTGAAAGAAAAGCGTATGGCTTAGGAAGTGGTTTCTGATTCGTCTTGTATACATGCATTAGCATGTGCCCTTGTGGAGGTGTTTGCTTAAAGGGGGTGTTTTAGTGGAAGTCAACAGGGGGCGGAATTAAATCTCAATCCGTTTCCAACTTTGAATATTTTGATCCAACTTTGTGATTCAATGTGTTTGTGCAACTAAGTCTTTCATGATTGCTGCTGTACAATGACCGAACGACAAGGAGAACACCGTCTATTTAAAGTTTGCAATCTCATGTGGTACACCAGTGGGTGTACGGACTGACGGGACACTACAAAAGATTGACTTATAGATATCTTCTGATATATCAATTTGTATATCTTAAAATTGTTACGATTTGATACAATTTGATATCAAACAATTGAAGAATGAGAAATGTCCCGTCAATCTATGCACCGACCTGTGGCATTGTGGCCTGAGAGAAGCACAAGTGCCGTCCTTGAAATAAGGGGATTGACCATCTACAACCACATGCGTTTGTCGTTTGTCGTAATACCTCACGTGGCGTAATCATATGATGATCTATTTGACATTTAGTCAAAGAGTAGAACACCATACATACATCCGATTTAATAACTTCTTCGCCCCTCAAGTAGACGTGATTTTTGTGCCTCATCAAGTTCAGTCGAATAAGAAATTCGAAATTCAATCAAGATACCTCAAATTGAAGGATTTCCAGTTATAAGATAAAATTTGTGTAAACGTTCGTGGAACTAAAAAAAAAAGTCACATTCTGGAATCACGTTATCAATTTGAGTGTATAAAATAGAGTTCGCATTTCTTTTCGTTGCAGCTGTTCTTTCCCTGCCAATCACATTTCTCAATCAGACTAGCGGCCCACTTTTGCCTTCGCTTTTGTTTCTGAACGACATCAACTTTCCACACCCCAAGACATGGTCAAGCTACACTTAAAGTCTCCATGGTGTTGTACAATAATAGTTAAAGCATCTAGCTATTCTCCGGAATTTTTCATTCATTGCAGTCACTCACGAGCCAAGCCGAGGTGATTTTCTGAGCATTTTTGCGGAGGAGGAAAGACCACGCGATTTTGCAGATAAAGTCAAATTTCCTTCCTCGGATCTAGCTCACTGTCCGTTTACTTCGTTGAGGCTCGTGGCACTTGATGCTATTCACGAATTGTTTACAGGAGCAGTCGGGCCCTGAGTACGGCGTGAAGCTTATAGAAACAGATCTTGATCAATGGTTTAAATCATTGATTGGATCCAGAGCTGGCATTTTACTCATGTGCCATTCACATGTTCTTCATGCCCGCTTTCGAGAGTAGTCATCTAAAATCTCTGAGTGTTGAACCACAAGTGCTAGTTTAGATGCCAGTTATGTATCTCTGTATGCTTTGCAGCTTTTTGTAGTATATGGTTTACGGCAGTGCGAGCGACCACGTGGAATGAATCTGCTTCCATTGTTGCTTTTTTTTCGTTTTGCTTTGACACGTTAGATCCATACAATCTAAATATTCTTATATTGTTCAATTGTTCAATCGAACTTTTCTGCATGATGCAGAGGTCTATACACTGATGAGTAAACTGCCCCAGTGTAACAAAACTAGATACTGGGGAGTTGTAGCCAAAATAATCCTACATATTCAATAACTATGCATTGTCTTTGGTGGTGCATGACCACTCTCTCGCAAACCACACTTTCCACTAGTGCCGTAAGGTACCACCATTTGGTTGAGACTAATGACATGCATGATACAACCCTTTTAAATGCTACAGTTGGCTGATTGATCTTTAATTTTCTGACATCTTTTATGCTTGCAGTCAGTATTGTACATTATGAGTCTAAATATCTTAGCCTTCCCTATTAGATCAATATGACGTCAAATTCTAGCTGACTACATCATTTTTACAACACATTACACCTCTCTCTTACTACTTAATGATAGAACTCATCTGGTAACAGTACCACTCAGAAATATTGTTCTACAAGGAACGCCTTTCTATCTACTATTGCCTCTCATAATTCGTTAAATCCTCTCATCTTTCTCTCGAGACATCCATCCAAACGCAAACAAGACAAATCTTTCTTCACTGCAAAATGCTGAACACTATGTCTGGCGGTTTCATTGTGCAAGCGGTCCATCGTACCCTCCAAGCTCGTCGTATGGAATTACAATTGGCGAAACTCGCTCTCCAAGAGGAAAATGACTGGGAGATTGCAGCAATTCCCGTCCATCCATGGCTCAAATTTGATAGCAGTGATAAGGTGTTAAATATTTTACTCGACTTTGCTTGTTTGAATTCTCCATTTCAGCACAACAAGCTCACCAAGACTCTAATCAAGATTCTTTCGAAGTACTCGAGCCATGCGACCAATATTCATATCAATATTGCGTTTGGAATTCCCCACATGGATGTCATCAACAATAACACCAAAGCTGCTCGCCATTGGGCCATGGCTAATGTCGTCTATGAGCTTAACAAGTTCCGCCAACTTGACTCGGTTCGAGTCTCAATGTCTGTACAAAGGATTTACTGGGAACAGGTGAAGCCCGTCAGCGCCATCTATGGGTTGGATCATCCCCACTGGACTTTCGCCGTTATCGAGAATGGTGGGGAGAACCCAGTTGAAATTGATTCTGACATTGATTATAAATTGAGCTCTCATTTCAATGATGAGATGTACTGGTGACGGGATATTTGAGCGAATCAATTCATAGACTGCGGATCTTTTGGGGTGAAAGATTCATCTACCCGCTCCTTGCCATTGGCCTTTGCGATGATCATTGCATTTCAGGTGATAATGAGGAATTGGGTGGCCGCGATATGTTTTACTATAGTATATA
Organism: Botrytis tulipae; assembly: GCA_004786125.1. NCBI lineage: Eukaryota > Fungi > Ascomycota > Leotiomycetes > Helotiales > Sclerotiniaceae > Botrytis > Botrytis tulipae. The sequence goes on from PQXH01000047.1 coordinate 27,170, forward strand.
ATTTCTGAGGCTGGCCCATGAACCGCTTCTTGTACAATACCACTCGATTTTAATGACACGGCTAATAGCTAGTATGTCAGAAGAGAAAGTTCAATTTCCCCTATTTTCTGACAACTTCTGATTTTTTGTATCACTTTGATCTGCTTCAATGATTTTGATCCATTTCATATGCAAAAACCCTCGTTGGCCCAAAGGCCACACCATGACATTTTATATATATATTGCCTTCAACTTTGTAGTATGTGTTCCATGAATTGAATTTATTGTCCCCTATTTAAAGCAAGCAAGAGGATATTGGCCTGATTGGAGGCATTTTGGTGCTATATACAGATAAAGACACTAGTTCTCTAGTAAAGTGATTGAAATTCCCAGTTGGCTGCAACACTTGTGTTTCCAGTACCGACGTACTTTGCTTGTTGGGGATACATACAGTTTGGTCGTTGGTTGGTGACGTAATCCAAAGTAGCTTCATCATTCCATTTAGTTGCAATAACTCGAGTCGGTGCGGTATCATTTTCGACCCAGTCGATCAAGGCAAGCAATACATCATGTTGAGCATTGTCGAGACCAGGCTTACTATGGATCCAACAACCGCCAATAACCGATGATCGAGTGGTGCCCCCAATGTACTAAGGTGCATTCTCTGTAGAAGGAGTTCCACTGCAATGCCTATTTTTCAATCGTTAGATACTCTATTGGAGGTTAAATATTATAATAATAAGAATAATTATTATTATAATAATAATAGAAGACCTAGTTAATTTAAGCTTAGAAACAAATCGAATATATATAATAAAGGTTGAATTGAAGTCAATTTATAATAGTTATACTAAATAGAAATGAAATTGCTTGCTTTTTTTTTAGGTTTTCTTTAAAGAATATCCTAGGTTTATATATTTTATAATGAAATTCTAGTATATTCTATGCTTATAAATAAGATCGATTTAAATCATATCTTATAGAAATGTATTATATTATAAAAAGAAAATATACCAATCAAAATAGTCCATTTTATCAATAGATTTCTATAGAATTCTATATGTTTCTATTCCATTAAAAATCAATTTGATAAGAGATATTATTATATAACTATATAATAATATAATTTTATAATATAAAATCATATTATACATATATTAGTCATCAATATGTCTCTTAATTAGTAAGATATTAATAAGTGATTTAGTGGACTTATTATGGATTTTCACATACTCCGTGCTAATAATTTCAATAACTTGATTGGGGGATTTACTCACTCCATTCCTGGGACCAGGAAACATCGATAAAAGTCACCGAGATCGATGCCTTGCGATTGCGAAGTGCGCAGCACATGTTCGTAATAATATACACTGCTGGCGGTCGCAATAAAATTGCCTGCCATGCCATGGTAATGGATAATCATGCTACCCTTCTTATAAAAGGGAGAAAGATCGAAATAGTCAGCTGTAGCATTGCCAGAATCGAGAGCTTCAGACAATGCGACAAGGTATTCGGGATTCCAATCATCAGCAGTGAAATTGGTTCCTAAGCCAAGGAAATAATGTGGGTAGTCGAGATCGGGTGATGAACCGCCTCCTCCCCAGAGACCTTCACTACCGATCTCGAAGTGAGGGAAGACGAACGTCTGGTTACCGATGGTCGGAAACAAGAGTTTTGCTTCTATTGTGACTTTTTCATGATTCTAGGATAGTATATAGCCCTTTCAAAGAACTTGTTGATCAATTCGGAGCTTTTGAGTAGCGGTGAACGGTTAAAATCGTATAACGGAAGAAATCATTTTGAGATGGGTGACTACTGTCTCCAAAATGATGATTCTTCACATGCATACTCCATTTATTCTTCTCAATTCACTGAGCTAGGAATAATTCTCATGATTCCTAATATACATTTTGAGACTCAATCTTGATACTGATTATATAATGCCATACCTAATATCTCCGTTCATCGACTGTAGTGCTTATGCAGTCTCGCCAGTACAATCAGTTCTCGAGAGATTCATGTACGGCAATGAAGTACGACATGTAATCTTACATGTATTTGGTCTTAGCGTCTTCGTCAGGAATCATAAATAGGTTCGAGAGATCCTGAGATTTCCTCCATCATTCTTCCTTTCGTTACATTACTTTCAATAGTACCTTCAATAATACCTTCAACAATACTTTCAGAATTCATCATCACAACTTCCCACAATTTTCAGAATTCAACTGCAACCTATTTCAAAATCTACATCATTCAAAATGGCCAAACACAAGGGACCAAATCAAACGCCAACCGCCGCAACAGAGCCACTCGCCGTGCTGATCGTGTTGCTGATATTCCTGCACATGATATGGTACAATATGCGCCTAGCAATGCAGCTCTCACTATCAATCTCGATTTTCTTACTACCAGATCGCCTGGAGAAGAGCAGGACGAAATTGAATCTTTGCTCGAGATCATCCCAAGATATGGCAACGATACAAACATCATCCATTTGAAGATGACGTTCAAGGCTCCTGAAGAAGATATCCAGTGTATCGATAGACGCGATATTCTGGCTCAAGTTGTTGAATAGATCAACAATCTCCCTCATATCAAGGAGATCTCTTTCGTTATTGCGGTTGATCGATTCAATTGGAAGCAAATTGACACCGCATCTTCCATCTATCATCTCAAGTTCGTCGATTGGGCTTTTGAATTGAAGATCAAAGATGTAGAGAAGCAAAAGGTTCTTGCAGATTCTCGAGTTGATCGCGAACTACAAGCTGTAGAGAGAAAGCTACAATATCAGGCGATGTAGAGTCAGAAGGGAAGGACAGACGGGGATGCAAAGGGGCTCAGACCGGAGGGAGTGAACAGTAACCAGTCATAGTGTTTTGGGAAGCGGGAAAGTCTACGCAAGATCAACTTTTTTCACGAACAGAACGGAACGTATTCCACCGAAGTGCTATCATATGGGAGTTGATCTTATTGGGTTTTTATGATGTATGTTTGGTTTACGCAGGATGAAGGGCCTTTAACGAGGCGGGTGCTAGTACCATTGTTTTTTTATTGACTTATTTCACCATTCTATCACAGAGGGCCGCATGTATCAGGCAGCTACTGAGACAATAAACCCTAGTTACATGACAATGATATATCTCTTCAGTCCTTAATCAAGTGCCTTGTGAAAAAAGAAATTTTAGCGATTCATATTGCTTGACTGTCATTGTGACCAACATAATCATTTATCTCCTCACACATTCATCTTCTATATTCGTCCCCAAATTGGGCAGTATTTACATTTCTGAAGTTGTGCATGAACAACGAAAAACATCAGAAATTTTGCACAAGTCGCATCGAAATGAACTACCACTGTATGTTCCAGAATGGCAGTAGCTTCCAGCAAAATTTCGACTGTTCCGTTTCAGTGATAAAAAGACCTGTACATTCTACCATTCTCTCCGAACAACCACGCCAAAACATGGAAATCATTATCCCTGTGTTATCCAAGCTGTCTTTTGCATTCTCTTTTGATCTCCCAGCTACATAGAAAGACCGAGCAAAAAAAGATCTCCACAAGACCAGTTACCCCGCCAATTTCATTTTCCCATCCCCTAAATCCTAATCCGAGTCCGTATCCCTTGTATAACAAACTTCCCTATCGCTATCACTATCAGTCGAGCTTCCATCCGAACAATGGCTACCAATCAGTTCCGCGTACCAATCCGAATTCATATCCACTGTTTCTTGACAATATCCTCTCACATAGTACTCAAACGTAGTCCGCCACCTAAGATTGCGAAATTCAAGAGCACAAGAAATCTGCGAAATATCGTGTTCGCGTAACCAGAATATAACATCGCTTCTACATAAATCGAATTCGTCGTTGAGGGTTTCGATTATTTTGGAGAGATCTTCCTCGACTCTTCTTAGTCCGGAATTGTCGTTATCTGGTTCAGGAAAGCAGATGTTGAATACGATTTCTCGGGTAATAGGGGCGTACTGGGAAATGTGATATTTGACGTCTGAGTCCTCGTAGTCGTAGTTGATTGTTAAAGTCCCATGATGTTACGAAAGCTCAGAGTGCCAAGTAATACCTGAAGCCATTTGGGCGTTTTTGGATCGTTTCCTTGATGTTAGAATTTTTGAGTGTTATTGATATGAAGGTGCACTTTTGCTGATGAGATGAAAGTTGGTTATACTAGAATGTTATTGCGAATGAGCTGGGGTTATATATCTTCCAAAATATGTATCAGACTATGGAAACATTGAGACTATTAGAGATGCTAATGAGATGGTCGTAGAATGAGCACTCGAAGAGTATCTTTGTACCCAAGGAACTCACTCACAGCTTGAATCATCCAAGAAACTAGTTTAGTTGTTTTTTCAAGACACTGCTTGATATAGAAATGTCTAGACAGGTCTCAAGATTCGAATCTCGACAGTTCTATGAAGTTTCACCTGACAATGAAAATTGTGTCTTTGAGATATCTTACAGTTCGCTACAAGACAAAGAAATGGTAATATGAACTTTTGTAGCAACTAGATTTCAAAGCTCGAAGGAAAACATGGGTTTATTTGAGAAGGGTGCGCAAAATTTGAGATTTGAAGTATAGCTTTCGCAGACATGATTTAGTTGACTATAACTAACTGATATATCCCCCCATAATTTTCAAGAGGAACCTCCATTTGCTTACCAGACAAGTGACTGAACAAATTCTATGTCAATCAAACATCCTAGTATTATTTTGGCGCTCGAGTCGAGTGTACAACGGTGAGCCAGGGCCGATAGAAATATAATTTCCATGTCTACCACGTTTGTGTCTCATGCTCCACTGCTGGCAACGACCACGCAAATCAAAAAACGGAGCAACACAAGCGATCGGCTGAAGTCTTCGGTGTCGAGGCTCAAACTAATTTCTAGAGTTCTCAACTGACAAAACCCTCTAAGGACTCGAACAACATCTGCAATACGGCGCAGATTCTCAGTCTGATTAAGTGGTCCATAATCAACGGCATATCTGATTCCAAAAGTTGGCACATTGCAGCGAAATCTATTTTGTGCTTCGGGAAATTGGATTTTGACGATGATCTTTTCGGTGTAGGCGGCATATTGAGTTAAAGTATACTCCAAGGTCTCTTCCTCGCTTTCTGTATGGCCTAGATCGTAGTCGTAGTCTATTGTTAAAGATCTGTTATTGCGACGATAGCTGAGTTCGCGATGGCGTGGGATGTCGCGTATAGTAGCCATATTTGGCTGGACTCTTGATAGATGATGGGAGTCGGATCTGTGTGCGTGGGGTGTAATGGTGATGCTATGTTAGCACTCTCGGGGAAATTGTAAGTACTAAGTACTTGCCAATGTAGCAAGCTTCCTAGGCCCGAATATCATAAGGAAAGTGTCAAAATGGAAAACTAGAGCATGCTCTCGAATCATGAAACTGAATGCATTGTTGATTCGAGACAGTGGTAGACTACGAGTCGAATATGTAAAAATCTTTCGAGAACGCCCTGCCCGAGAAGAGACTTGTTGTCGGAATGTCTTAGACCTCAATAAAGAACAGATATTCAACATGAATCAGATTAATGCTTCTCGCAAGGTTGTCATTGTCTTCCACAAGTTCTTATCAATCAGCTTTTTGAAGGGTAATCCTCTGTCACCTATTAAACAATGCAAACCCCCTATACTTTACTTTCATGGAAAGTACTCGTGGCAGCTGATACAGGCACAACGATGCTTTTCCATAGGCAAAGCCCTTTGTGAGCTCTGATCACTCAGTGTTTAAAAGTCTCATAAATGACCACATCTCTCGTTCTTATGATTGAAACAACCTGTCTCATAAGATCTCAGACATACCAATCATTTCTCGGTAATAACGAACCTCCCCAAATTTCCATAGAATAGCGAAGTGAGTTTCTTCCGTATCACGATGCCAAAACGCAAGAACAAACTCAATCAAGCCGATCGCTTGAGGCGAGATACTGCGCACATCAAACCACATAAGGGCTTGAAAATTGTAGATGAATTCTTCCTACTCATAACCATCAACAACGATTGGCAAGTGCAGACTCAACGCAGAGGTAACAAGGCCCTCTTAGCACGACTCCCTGAATATCTAAAACATGCCAGGAGAGTCCGCATCGAGATGTTATGCCGGGATCCGGGAGACAGACGAGCGCACGAAGATACCGCACGGAAGACCGAACTATTGACCAACATAAGGGACTTGTTGAATGAATCCGACAATATCGACAGCGTAGAGGTAACCTTTTACATGAAGAGAGAGGAAGACTTCGACCCATACATTCCTCAGCTTCAGGCTGTCATTCCTCTTTACACTCTGAATTTCAAGGAATGGACTCTCCACTGCGATTGGAGAATGGGAGAAAAGATCATCAAAGTGAAGCGCGATTCTGAACTGGAAAGAAAGATTACCACGCATCCATGGTTAAATTTGCGGCACGGCAGCCTTTTAGTCATCAAAATTGACCACACCAAGAAGCACAGACTGCGCAAGGAAATCAAGTATGCGGATGAGCGCGAGGAATTGCATGAATCATTCTTGAAAATTCTACCTCTCTTCTTGAGCAAAGCAGCCGGAATCCGTATTGAAGTTACACCATTGGAGCGCCAACACTTGTTGGTACGCATGTTTCAGAACCGCAAAATGATGATTGAGAAAATGTTTCTACTTATCAATGGAAATCGGAAAGTCAAGAAGGTCAAGGTTGTCTTTCGGGAACGTAAACCCAACTTCTCAAAATTTGCAAGTTGTTTCCATGACTTAAAGCCGGCTTGGGGACTTTTTATCGTTCTTGATAGGGAAAATCGAAGAGGGATATCACTACCCGCGCTCGTTGCGCGCAGACTTCGGTAACTTCTTACACACTCCAATTCCGGTACTTCACCAGAGCTTGACCGGCTCACAGATCTTTGAGATACCCTTCCTGTTATTATGCAGGTGAATCCTAAGGGTATTCTTGCAGTTTCCCGCCGGGGAAAAACCGCTAATCGCTCATATTTGCTTCCATTCTTTCGTTGGGCGTAGAAATTTAGTTAGCATCTCTAGTTCCCAATGCAAATATGTATTAGATCACTTCAATCCAATGATATCAAACGTTTGTTGCAATTGTAATGATTTCTCCGTTTCAAAACATCTACAAGACTATGTTTCTTTCCACCGGGTATTGGGTATGAGATATTCAACGCAAGACTTGATGAACTGAAGCCGTTATCTTGCTGCAAATCACTCTTCATTTTATTGAGCGAATCTCTGGTGCAGTTCCTTAGATAGATTTCGCTCTTCTAGTTTTAAGACTCAATCCAGATCTTTAATCCAAAAATCTTTATTGGGTTTGTTTGAAAGATTTGAAAGATTTGAAAGATTTGAAAGATTTGAAAGATTCATAGAGTGATATACAGAGATTCAATTGCATCTGCAAATAATTTTAGAATATTCGTGCGATATTTGAAGAAAAAAGAAAAGTATCCGGCTGAAATTCGTGAACTAGCACTGACTATACTCAGACTTTGAGATCCCGTCTTGACAACGGGAATTTTTGATAGCTACTATAAATTTTTCACCTTACACGAGAAACTACACTGAGGTATGGAGAATACGTGTATTCAAGTACCCCTTCATACTCCCCTGTGACTACTAGCTATATACCAAAAATGAGGTCAACAACAAAGTCACCAACACATTATTGATTCCCATCTTCTAACACCTATTCCGAGTCCGAGGCCATCCATATTACCCCCTCATCGCTATCTTCGGGATAGGAGTTACTGTAATTTGCCCTCCCATGTATACGTTCAAGCTCTTCAAGCCATTTCGAATCCATATCAACTGTATCTGTCCACTCACCTTCGACAAAGTAAGTCAACTCGCATCCTCTAAGACGAAGTCTTCGAAAGGCACGAGCACTTGAGAGCTGATTAACATCGATTCTATGGAGGAAGAATATTGCTTCGAATTGGGACACGTTTGTGAATTCATTGTTGATGACGGTGACGATATCCTCGATTTCCCCTGTCACTCTCGTAATATCAGAGTCGTTGGGGTTGGGGGTTGGGAATTTGATTTTGAAGTGTATGGTTCGGACGCTTGAGGCATATTTTGAAAGGTCACACACAGCTGTGGAATTTCTATAGTCGAAGTTGATTGTGAGCTTACCATTGTTATCGTATTGAAGTTCTGAACGACGCATTGTGTTCTGGGTTCTTTTTTTTGCTGTTGGAAATGGTGCGATTCTAGTTCGAGGATGAAGTTTGTTGTTGTAAGAGTTCAAAGGGAGTTTGTACAGTGCTATATATCTTTGTGTCTTGAATCAATAGAAGCATCAAGACTACTGGAGTACTACTCGGGAAGAATGAAGTTTCAGATGTTTGATGTTTTGAAACTTTTCCTGAAAGTCTTTGTACAGCGACAGGCCATTGTGGGAATCTTATGTATATACTTGGGTGATTGAAGAATTTGGAAGATCGACCAAGAGAACTATTTCTTGGGCTTTGCTGAACTACCTGTCTGCACATACTGTGTTGAAAGATTTAGAATCTCATTCCATAATGGTGATTGTGCAACTGTATTCCACTTCGATTTATCACCAAATGAAAACACTTTCAAGCAAGGTACTACAACTCATTCAACTTCAAAGCTAGAAATGATAGGTGGAGCTGTGTAGAAAGTTCTCGCAATCTCGAACAGGAACCCGGTACTGGAAAACTCAGTTGGCTGGACTGGAACGATCTTTTGGGTGGTAGTACTCTCGATATACTTGACACATGTTTTTGCTATGATTCGTTGTGAGATAATTTATTACTTGGTGTTTTAAGAAATTCCGAAACACCATCTCCTTTTTGATATCACCATTTGTGCTGCTCCAGTATTCTGTACCAAAATCATCGATAAACTTGAGGTATTTTTGATTTGGGAAAGCTGCAAGTGAAAGAGCCCTCGCAATTGGAAAAACACCATAATGTCACAACACAGAGGCATTGCTCAAACCCCGGTGCATGAGGATTTGTCAGTTTCGGGCGGAGACACCCTCGTCATAACCATCGACTACAAAAGACCAGCTAGAGAGCAAACTGAAAGAACTGGTTCCAATTCTCTGCTTGAGCACCTCCCAGTATTCTCGGGATGCATGAGAAAAATACAGATCAAGATAGTTTGCCGGATTGCTTATTACCTAGGAGTCTATGGGCGTACAAATCGCCCAAACAAAATAGACTATGGAGAGGACACTGACCACGCAACCCAGCTTTTGACAAAGATGAGAGGTATCTTCGATGGATTCAATATTGAAGAGCTAGACGTTGAGTTCCACTTGCCTTGGTATAATCATCGTCAACTTCATGCTGCGATTCCACTTTTTGGCCTAAAATTCTCGGAATGGACGCTACATTACATCTCGGGAGTGAGTACTAATGGTCAATCTATACAGGTAATGCATTTTGGCAATAATATCTTTTTACATGACTGGTTGTACTTTGACGAGAACAAAACTTTGGCTATAATACTCAACAGTCATCCGATTCCTGGCACCATCGAAAGAGAGAGAAGATTCATCAGATTGCTCCCACTGTATGTGGAATATGCAAAGCGTATCATCATACGCATTCTACCAAAATTCGGGGAGCGAGCATTGAGAGATAGTGGGTACACGGATTTTAAACGACTTGCTAGGAACGTGATTAAGATAATCGACGAATGTTATGGTGTTGGTAGTGTCAAGATATATGTCAAGAACCTCCAATCTACGTATCGTTATTTCAGTCGTGCGGCTTGCTTCTACGACTTCAAATCCACCGAATGGAAGTTTTCCGGAATCTCGAAATCGCTTGAGAAGCAAATCAAATACCTTTACGACAAAGGGTTTTGCCACATGAATAAGTGGACTATTACTGAAGAGTGTGTGCTATGATTGATCTGGGCTTTGAAGTATTGCACTGGCAATTTTGAGTGTGTGGTGAGAATAAGCACTCGTAGGAAGGTAGAGAGAGAAGTGAGAGAGGTTGAGATGAAGGTCGAAGGAGAGAAGTGGAATTTGAATTCGTGTTTTGCGAAGAGGTGGTTTTAACGAATGTTTTAAACACACGCCATTAAAAACTCGCTTGAGTCAGAAAATCACTAAATTCACACCACATGGATACCACATGGATGATTAAAGAAACCTTGAACTTCACATGTCAAAACACATCAATGCTTTGTGGAGAGAGCAACATCATAGAACATGGCAAGTGATAAAGCTTCTTCCCATCCAGCACATGTGAAAGATTGCTTGCTTACCTTTTCACTAATCGGTGCGTGACCTCCAGTTAACCTTACAATGTATGTCAGAAAATCTTAAGTTCTGGTTTCGGCTGAGAGTTCTGAGAGTTCTGAGAGTTCCGAGACCAACCTTGCGAAAGCATGTGAGTGCGAAATCGCCGTTAACGTCCATGATTGGTTGAATTCCTACCGAGGCATCCTCCATATTACTATCCATCGATCTCCAACTCCCGACGTGCATTCTTGTTTCCTCCTTCCCATATAACATCTTTTTTTATTCCCATATCTCCCATTGCATATAACACAATTTTGATCGCCTATTACATTGATATATTGCCAAAATGTCAGCTGGTAAGTGGCTATCGCAAGGAAAGGACTGCAAACAAAGCTCACAGTGTACATAGCACAAAAACGTCTTGGGCAAGTTTCCGGCCATTTGGCTGGATCACAAAGCACTATTGCACCTACAGAGGGTGATAGTGGCCGCGCGAAGCTCTTGGAGAAGCATCCAGATGATGTAAGAACAACTATTCATTCCAAACGATACCTCTCGGCCAATTGCTAACATTCTCTATTCTAGATCGTCGTAACAGCTTGTCTACGAACCGCATTTACGAAGGGTGGCAAAGGAGGCTTCAAAGATACAGCAGCTGCAGATTTACTCGTGGGCGCATTTAAATCTCTCATTGAACGTTCGAAAATCGACCCAGGGCTAGTTGAAGACATCGCTGTTGGATCGGTGCTTCCTCCTGGAGGTGGAGCTACTGAATTCCGAGCCGCCGCTTTGGCTGCAGGATTTCCCGTATCTGCAGCAGTCAAGAGTCTGAATAGACAATGTTCATCTGGTTTACAAGCATGCGTGGATATCGCAAATGCCATTAAGTCCGGCATGATTGATATCGGTGTTGGTGCAGGTGTCGAGAGCATGAGTTTGCAATATGGGTAAGGGTCTCTTCTCTATTTCTCTGCATAGTAAAAAGCTAACATTAAATTTGCAGACCTGGTGCAGTAACAGAATTCTCCGAGCTCCTCGAGTCCCACCCAGAATCTGCGAACTGCAAAGTGCCCATGGGCGTTCTTTCCGAGAACATGGCCAAAGACAAGGGAATTCCACGTTCCCTGCAAGACGCATTTGCGGCTTCATCATACCAAAAGGCACTCAAGGCTCAACAAGAGGGTCTCTTTGATGAGGAAATCGCTCCTCTGACTGTCAAATGGGAAGACCCAAAAACTGGCGAGACAAAGAACATCACTGTTGCCAAGGATGATGGTGTTCGACCAGGTATCACCGCTGAGAGCTTAGGTAAAATCAAGCCTGCTTTTGCAAAGGACGGTAGTATTCACGCTGGAAATGCTTCTCAAATTTCAGATGGAGCTGCCGCAGTTCTTTTGATGAAGCGTTCCACAGCCGAGAAACTCGGTCAAACTATCCTTGGTAAATACGTTGCTGCGTCTATTGCAGGTGTAGCTCCATTACTTATGGGTATTGGTCCTTGGGCCGCCATTCCAAAAGTCTTCGAGAAGACCGGCATCAACAAGGATGATGTAGATATTTTCGAGATCAATGAAGCATTCGCAAGTCAATGTCTTTGGTGCGCAAATGAGTTAGGGCTTGACCAGAAGAAGATCAATCCAAAGGGTGGTGCGATTGCTTTTGGACATCCTCTCGGATGTACCGGAGCTAGACAGGTCAGCACATTATTATATGAGTTGAGAAGGACGAATCAAAAAGTTGGCGTAACTAGTATGTGTGTGGGTACTGGTATGGGTATGGCTGCTGTTTGGGTCGCCGAGTAAAGATTTGAGTGGTATGTTTAGGATATTGGGATTTAGGGCAAGTAACAGTCTCGCGGAAATATAACGGCGCATGGTTGTACGAATATAGCAGTGTGTCACTGGAAATCTAATGCATAGAATGGAATTTATACAAAATTGTGATTGAATCCAGATTGGTTAGAAATCACATCTCGGTAATCAGTCTAGGACTCTTTTTGCTGAATATCGCACAATCGCTGACCTTGAGCCATTTGAAAAAACGCCAAGTTGGCTATCACTATCGATCTCAGGAACTCCTTGCTTACATGCTACTGTCTGATATTTCGCTTGATTCTTTGACCTGAAACGGCTCACTCGTATCCGCAAAAGTAGGTAAAGATTCTTAGCTGGGTTGAGAGAAGGGACCTAGATTTGATAGATCGCTTAACGTCGCAATAGATTTCTGTCATTGGGTTGTAATCAAGCGAATATTTGGGCTTACTGTTTAGGCCGCTGCGTCATTCTGGTGTGAGCGTGCATCAGGCACTGGAGTCTTTCGTCTTTTATAACAAGTCAGAAGTTCCAATTACTTCACCTAGTGAATATTTTCCATGTCTACGTATTCCGGCAGCCAAAAATTTCAGTTTACGTGTAGTCTCTATAACTTCAAGCCCTGTTCTCAGGAAGCAAATTCAAAGCACTTCATTCACAATGGATCTGAACTCATTTATCACACTTCAAATCGATGTACTCATCTCGAGTTGTAATATTTCACTGCAACTGATCTTGTGGGTTAGCGAGATACGGTGAATAAGATATCAGCTAATACTCATTCACGCGCATACCTCGTGTACGGTTAGTATGGAACGATATTTTCGAGGCAAGTCTACGGTGCTTGAGCCGTGCTCGTGGTATTTTGTTTGGATATAAGGAGTTCTCTGTTGAAGTTCGCTCCATCTATTTAACATCTCATTTCATGTAGATTCTCATCTGCATACACATCTCAACAATCATCATCCAAGTCAATTTCAAAGTACTTGCCAGAGAACACCAGAGAACCCAAAATACAGGAAAACCTGCTGTCCCAACCAACGGCAGTTATGAAAAACGTCATGTGGAACGTAATATCAACTACTGGCATTGATATTGGCTATCTGAAATGCATCTTCGAGACATCGACAAACAGTCAACCCGAAATGGAATCTCGAAACAAAAAGATTGAGAGAAATCCACTTGCAGCTTTCATCGCTATATCTATCTTCTCCCTCATAATACTCATAACATTTATCTATCAACTGCATAACTTTCTCCTTAACCCCCACCCCCTCCAACCAAAAACCAATCACCCCAACACCCAAGACTCCACCCTCAACAAGCTCATAAACCCAATCCCTCTCGCTCCCCACCAGCATCCTGAACACCCTCAAGCAAATCAGCAAGAAGTTATAAATTACTTCAATCCCCGTTTCCAAGGCATCCCAGACCTACCGCATCTGAGAAGACAAGTTCGGGAGAACATGGATGCGATTTTCGCGGGTGCGATGGTGCCCTGGCCAGAAATTATGCAGAAGGGGTTTGGATATACGACGACGGCGGAGATTGATCGGGAGATGGGGTTGCAGAGACGAGGGAGAGGTGCGGTGCAAAATGGGAATGCGAATGGAGCGTTTCCTCGTGATGGAGGTGATACTCCAGGGTGGATGTTAGCGCTTTTTGAACATGGATATGGAGATGGAGATGGAGATGGAAATGCAGATGCAGATACAGATGCAGATGCACCCAAAAAGAAAGAAGAGGAGAAATCCACATGTCCAATCTGTACAGATGAACTTCCTACTAAAGCCGCGATTGCGAAACCATGTAGACATCGATTTTGTACCATGTGTTTAGAGGATTGGATGGAGCATTTGAGGGGGGTGGAGAGGGGAAAGGGAAAGGGAAAGGGAAAGGGAATGAGGGAGGGACAGAAAATTAGATGTCCGGTTTGTGGAGTGGGGATTAGGAGGGTGAGGAGGGGGGGTGGATTGATGGATAGGGTTGATCGGGCTTTGAGGAGGGGGGGGTGAGAGGGGGGTGAGAGATAGGATGGGGATTGACTTTCAGGGAAAATTGATGGCATACTCGAGACCTGTGTATCACGTTGTATTGCAATGCATATACATTCACAAGTAATTAAATTGAATAATACTTAAAGCAATTCCACAACTATCACATGAATGGTACCCATTTTTCTATTATTCCATATTCTACCTACCTATAGAGTTAATAATCATTCCTTCTCACAGCGAATTATCGAGATACTTAACTCCGGGGTGTAAGATTCGTTATACCCATTTTAGAATTATGTATGTGAGTAGGTAGTGACATCATCCGTCATCGTTTTGGACATTGTGAATTTTGGCGAGAGATTTTACGCTATGAGCATGGCATGGAAATATGTTTATTCATGATATGAGATGGGATGAGATTAGATTACATGAATTTTATTTTATTTATTTTATTACATTGTGTTTCATTTCATTCTATTCCGGAATAATAAATGACGCTTGAAAGTATCCTAATTTTGGATTGAATATCCCTATAGCGGTTATCACAGGTAGCTAACTACTAACTAACTTCTTCATGAGTAACTCATAAATAGGAGATCGAATTATCAGTCGAGTAGTTATACACTCCAGCCTCTAGTTTTAGCTTTTTTATCATATCTATCTAGCCGTGTAGATACCCATTGGATAGATAGATAGATAGATAGATAGATAGATAGATAGATAGATACTCCAAACACATTGCGCTTTCGAGTATTTGTCTATAGATGACTCTGTAAGATTTATATATTTATATATTTATATATATATATACCGGGGTACATACCACTATATTAAATAATTACCTACCACGATGCAAATCTCACAATCGCTCGCTGAAAATTGAAAATTCACAAAAGAGAGAGGGGTACAATGAATCAGATACTATGAAACAAGAAAATAAACTAATATTATCTCACTTGATAAATATAAAGTACTTTAGTCCACCTACCTAGGTATGTATCATGATTATAAACATTCTTGATCATTATTGACTGTCTAAGAAATATGGGAAGCTAGGGAGGTACCTAGTACTACCTAGTACTATTTATAAGAACTATGGAAGTGCTAGCACCTCGCTTGCTAATACAGTGGCCTCTTTGATCATATGATCGATATCCCGATGAAATAGTTCTGATCGAATGAATCTTTGCAGAAAGAACACTGACTGACTGGCGAATCATTCATTAATTGATATTCAAGAATCTTTACCGTGATCTCTATATCTTTGAGCCCAATACAAAGTAAAAAGAAAATACGTGGGTGAAAGTCGAGTTTTGATACTGCTTGGTCTTATTTGTACGTATTTCACAGACAAATCAGAGAGAGGGCAATTCAAGGGTTTGTATTTATTGTTCCTGCAACGTCGATTATTCAAACGATTTCAGAAATCAACATCAAGACTATTGATCTTCACAAAAGAAAACTATCAACTCAAAATGGATAACCAACAAGAACAAAACAATAGCACTCCACCGGACACCCCTCCCGAGAACCAGATCATCCGTCAACGCCGCGAGAATCGTCTAGCAGCCGCACGAGGAGATGCTCTCCTTTTGCCAAATATACCATACCCCCTCGAAGAAGAAGAAGAAGGAGAAGAAGATAACGAGAACCCCCCCAACATCGCATCTCAACCATCCCCATCCCCCTCTTCATCGGACCCATCGCCAGCCAAAATCTCCGTATTTTTCCCCACACCTTCAATCTCCTCACGCACTACGATCAGGCACCGCATCTCCCCGTTCCCGCACTACACTTCCGGAATCGCATCGTATCTCTCCTCAGCGGCGTTGAAGTTCCCTGGCCCATGCACGACGAACTCCCTCCGGATCTCCTCCCTCGTTTCTTCCCGGATTTGGAACTTTCTGCAGTACGAGAAATACAAGCAATAATCCGGCGTGCGATGCTCCAGCGATCGAGAGTCATTACTCGGGCCAACGCTCCAAATACACCATCATGGATTCTCGGGCTCTTTCCCGATGAGTCCCCGCTGGGACAGCGCGATGCAAATGGGGTGCCGATTTGTCCTATTTGTATGCAGGAGTTGCCGGCGCGGGTGTCGATTGTGAGACCGTGTGGACATCGGTTTTGTCCGGGGTGCTTGGAGGAGTGGATTCCGCATGCGAATTTGATGAATTCGCCGGCGAAATGTCCGGTTTGTTTTGTGGAGATTAGAGTGATTGGGAATAATGGGGAGGTGGGACATAGGGTGGGAGAGTTTTTGGGGTGGGATTTTGTGGGGGAGGGGCCGAGGGCATGATCTTCCAAGAGGGGGTGGATGGGATGTGTGCTTGGGATTGAGAAGAGCTGATTGGATAGGTTTGGGTATGATAGGGATTCGGATATCGGGTTGGGAAAATGCTGAATAGGGTGAGGATTTGAGAAGAAGATAGCACCTTAAGTACATACTTCCGAGTCAGAAGACCAAACTCATGACATACTATACCATCTAATCATTGAGTATCAGGCGGTAATTCTTCCCTAACTCTCTTCACACCTCGTCTATTCGTCGTCGCAACCCCCACAAAACCCACCACCCAATCTCTCACCCGCTTAACCTTCGCCATCTGTACATCTATCTCCTTCCTCTCCAAATCTCTCTTCCCATAACATCCTCCCACATCACTCCTATCAATTTTCTCCCTATACATCAACCAAGCCTTCGTCATATCCTTCCTCAAACTCTGTCCATGAACTTTGCCTCTAAAGCTTCCCAACGCTACATTCTTCATCAACACGATATCCTGAACCCTCAAATTTTCCAATATTTCTTTGACTTCTTCTTTCCCCTTTCCTGATAACCAGAAATTGATCGAAAACCCACTTTTCGTTTCATCACCAACTAATAGCTCAACAAGCGATACATTACCTCCTTGTCTCGTAGATATTGCCCTCGGTTCTGAAATTGAAATGATCCCCACGATCAGATTAACCGTCATAGTTTGGGGGACTATTGAAGATAAATGTTGTGCATGTGGCATATCCTTTAGATTTGTCAAGTAACCTGCCACCGGCACTTGTGGATTTTCCCCAGATTGTGGGAATATAGATTGAGAATCATATCCAGATGTAGAATAGGATGTAGAATCGAAATCCGAGGATGTGATTTGAGACGAGGGGATATCGTGGATAGCATAGGAATGTTCGTAGAATTGGGAGAGTACCCCATCTACCTCTTGATGATCATCATTTTCATCATTAAGAGAAATGTATGAATCCAAATTAGACAGTGATTGTGAATATCCCTGGGATTGCGAGAGAAAAGTTGTAGCTGAGAAGAAATCTAAAGCATGGCCACCGTACAACGGTTGGAAAGCATGATCTTGAGATGCTCCCGTGGTGAGATGTTTTCGTTCAAGAGGAAGTTCACGCCATTCTGGATTCTGAGCAATGGAGAATTCCAAGACGCTCGTATTGTTATTCCGTTGTGCGGAGTTCGGGTATGGATGAGGGAGATGGAGGAATTGGATGAAGGGATCGGTGAAGTCACTGTGAAGTTTTGATTCGTCCCAGCTAAGTGAGTGATATGTAGGTGCTCCTGTGAGAAATATAATTTTGGGCGGCATGATAAGATGGATGTGGTGTGGCCAATCATGTGAGATGGATATTGCGGATTTATTCATTTACGTCGGTGGAATTTCGGGACCGAAGGAGTTTACGTTGAAGACTTGTTGTGGCCGGCTTGCTGATTAGATGCATGTAGAGTGCTTGTTAGACAGATCCTTGATACCAAGCTCGCGGACATAAGAAAAACACCGACGGTGAATTGATATTCCTAAGCTTCAAAGTCGTAAGGTTATCATGTCAGACAGTAAGAATGAGAAATAAATATATTGAAAGCTTTTTTTTTCTTGTCTTTTCCTTCCATCTTACCTCTTCCATCTTACCTCTTCCATCTTCCCTCTTCCATCTTCCCTCTTCCATCTTCCGCAACCCTAATATCGAATATTGAATATACAATCCCTACGGCCATAGATCTTCTTCGGAGGTTCTTTCACGTATTATACCATAATCCATCAGATAAAAGCCAAAGCGGATCTGATAAGAGATTCCACGTTGCTCGGGCACTATTCCGTACATTCACCGGAATATGACGATTAGCTTGCAACCAATTATCGTACAGCATTGTTAGTATTGGTCCCCACCAAAATGTCGAGGATTGGAAATAAAACCAGCCATGATGCCACAAGAGTTGCGACTAATCCCCCGCGCAAGAAGACCAAAAGTATGGCTTCCACTTTCAAATCCCTCTTAAATTCTGCCAAGCAAACGATTTCGGGTCAATCTACCCCAATTCCTGGAACTCCATCAGAAAATACTCCCATCGAGAAAATATTCCCAAAAGTTGACCCGGCTGTGGATGGAGATGATTGTGATCATGACTGCGAATCGTGTCATGTAAAGTATCCAAAAGGCTTCAAGATAGATGAGGATGATGAGCTATATGGTCATGTCAAAGGATGGAGTACACATATTCTAGTTGCGACAGGAAAATCAGATTGGGTGAGAGATGTCGCAGATGAGAAGGGAAGTGTAATGCAAGCAATCGACCATGGTTCTGTTAAACCAAGTAATGGGGTTAGTTATCTTCCTCCTACCAAAACCCCTATATCGTTGAGCTTTGAAACATGCTGATGATCCATCTTAGAAGCTTATGCTCTCCGCGTCCAACATACCCACACCTTCACATTCGACAGATTATTCACAGCCTACGACTGTACTTCTATTGCCTGCATTCATCGTAATTGACAACGTTACTCCACAATCGGTGCCAACTCTGATTACAGAGTTCATTGACAAAGCCCCTACCAACATGACACCTCTTGGACCCATTTCGATACCCCAGTCCCTCCCCGATCCTCTTCCATCCGCAGCGCAACTCACATCACGTCCATCACCACATCGAGCACTTATCCTTCTCTGTTCGCAAAAGACTCGAGATGCAAGATGTGGACAAAGTGCGCCATTACTGAAGAAGGAATTTGAGAGGCATTTGAGACCACTGGGACTATTCCGCGATTTAGATGACGATAGATCAGGAGGAGTTGGTATATACTTTATATCTCACGTCGGAGGACACAAATACAGTGCAAACGTCATGATCTACCGGAGATCGGACGCGTTTGGGTTGGACGGTGTTGAAAGAGCCAACACGGATGGGGATATCATGCCATCGAAAGTGGTACCTGGAGAAGATGAGGATAAGGGTGCAGCTCAATGTATGTGGCTAGCAAGAGTGAAACCTGAAGATTGTGAGGGGATTGTGAAATTTACCATTTTGCAAGGCAAACTAATCAAGCCGGAAAGTCAATTAAGAGGTGGGTTCGATCGGCAAAAGGGACTCTTCAGTTGGTAGGATTCGGGAGACAAATCAAGTATCTTAGAGGAGAGGTTTCAATTTGTTTAGGTAAGGTAGCATTCATAAAAGATGTTTTGGGACATTTAGATGAGATATAAGTATTTAAGCATACACCTAATCATCATAGAGTTTAGATGATAGGAAAGCACCATCACCAGCAGTGAGAGGTTTTATTAATCGTTCCAACAAACGAAATAGAAAATTGAGTTTTCTTTCGACAAAGTTCCGAGGGACCCATTGATTTATTGAAATTGTTGACCATTTTGCTCTTGAATTGATTGATTGTCAAATTCTTGGTACTGATTGAGTAAAGTAAGATAAATGCTAGGGATGGTATGATAGACAGTAATAAGTAGCAAGGATGATGATTGGGTGGGAAGAAGGAGAAGCAGGAGAAGAAGTAAGAAGAAGAAGAAATAGCTAGGGAGGGAGGTAATAATACTTTCACGACTTCTTTTGATCATCGATGTAATTTGGTACTCGGTAGTAAACTTGGAAATTATTACCTTGGTAGCTTGGTATATTAGCAGATGTTTAAGGTAGGTAGGTAGGTAGGTAGGTAGATAGGTAGTTGTAGTGGAAGTTGTAGTTGTATTTATAGTCGTAATTGTATTTATAGTCGTAATTGTATTTATAGTCGTAATTGTATTTGTAATTGTAATTATAGTTGTAATCGTAGTTGTAATTTTAGTTGTAATAGTTATTATAGTCGTACTTGTAATCTTACAATACTTATAGTCGCAGTTGTACTCATAGTCGACCTATATCTATCTACCTACCTAGTTACCCGTGGACCTGCTAATGATGTACTTTCCTTACCAATCTACCCACCGATCTAAGGTAAGCATGCATAATGCATGTAAATATAAATAACATATAAATACATATAAATACATATAAATACATATAAATACATATAAATATATATAAATACACCCAAGTAAGGTACATATACAATAAATACACATAATACACCCAATTACCCCCAATCACACCAAGATACACCAAAATATACCACACCACATGAATACGCGACTTCCTTTTGCATGTTGCCCATAGCAACTAATTAAACTAATTCCCCCCAAAACAGGTCTAAACAAATCAATTAGAATGATTTGACGGGATGGGGTTTGATCACAAGAGCCATCTAATCCATTCATTCATCCCAATTCCATTTCATTACATTAAATCCATTTATTTCATTTCAATCAAAAACCTCTCACTCTTATTAAAACATTACCGCCGTACCTTTAACCTGTCTACCCTTTACTTATCTGGACTTCACTTCACTTAAACCGGACTTTACTTTTATTATTGATTGAATTGCCATGACTTAGCTTTTGCTTGCAGTAAATCATAACATCCATACCCAAAGTTTCGTTTTCCATTGTCGCATACCGATGGTAGATATCTATAACACAATCCAGTTTAATTATACAACTACTCGAGTATAATAATATCTACTTGGTGCCTACCTACCTGCCTGCCTAGGTACTCCATAGCGAGCATTTATCATGGCTACCAGTTTTCCTTACCCAGAATCAGTACATTCCAAACGCCCCAAGACAGCTTCGGTATTGAAAGCATTTATGCATAAGCGCACAACTTCTGACGGATCGACTCTTTCACCCGCGACTTCACCAAATGACGTTTTTGTAGCCTCTCCAGCCTTCGAAGATATGCCATCGCCGTCGGATTACACCCATCATCGCGCTCTCGCGGATATACAACGTAACCAGCAAACCTCTTCAATCATTTCGCCTTACACAACCTCACAACAAGAGGGCCTTCGACCTAAAACAGGTTATGCGGGTAAAGGATTGCATAAGAAGACAATGAGTGTCTTGTCACTCAAGTCATTGGCAGGCCCAGCAAAGGAGCCTACCAAGGGAACATCAATTCGGGACAAGCCTTCAACGAAACCCAAAAAGACTAAATCCTCGACAAGTCTTGTTGGGCTCCTCACTCGCCCAAGGTCCTCGAAGAACCTCAAGTTAGATGTAGAGCTGGCACAGCGCGATTCGAAGGACAAGGAGAACCAGACTCCGGTGGTATCATCGCCTGTTCCAGAATCCGCGACTCGTCCTGCACGACCACCAATATATTCGCAATTCTCGAGTGACATGTTCACAAAACAACCTTTGGGAGGTAAATTCTTAGAGGATCAGATCGATCTTCATACACCCGAGAACCATTCGCCAACTAAACAACGAAGCTTTTACAATGGACAAAGCTCACAGCCGAGTCTTGCAGGCCGGGAAGGTGTATCGATACGGCCGCATTCCACATATTTACCCAGCAGTTTCAGTATCCAAGACATTCATAGAAACATTAGTGGGGAAAGTAAAAACAGATGCAGTGTTGACATTCCAAGGCGACAAGTCTCGACGGAAAAGAAACCGAGTTTGGATTATCGAACTTCGATGGATTTAAGACCAAGACCAAGCTTCCAACGATCTAGCACCGAAACATCAGTTGCATCAATCAAAACATCAAGTAGTACCCGAGGCTCTCGAGTCATGGCGGCAGTTTCCAACTTTACAGCAAAGGCAAGAGGGGATAGTGGAGTATATGTTCCAGTACAGACACCGACCTCTGCGACATTTGGACCCGACAGACCTCTCAACGATAGAGATATCGACACCGAATTCGAGGCTATGTTGGATAGGCGAAACATCCCAGAGCATCAACGTGGAAAGATGAGAAATCTCGCCAAATCCATGAAGAAAGATTTTATAAAACAAGATTGGGCCGAAACCGCTGCCGCGAGAAATGTTAGGCCAGTCAGTCATGGTAGTGACACAAGTGGTGAAAATGCAAAGGTCGAGGAAGCACCAGAGGTGAAGAAGAAGAAGAGGCCAAGAAGTCGGACCTTCACACTCTCGAGATCCACTAGTAAGGAACGACCTGCCGAAAAAGATAAAAAGGCAGAAGGTGTTGTGGGAAACAGGAAATCTGCAGAGTCTCTGAATGGTGGTAGCAAATCACTCACTTCTGCTGGCGCACAAGTAGCACAGAATTTAATTGCCAAGGCCAAGGGTCAGACACCAGATGATTTCGTCTCATACTTGAGGAAGGTCCGGAAACCAGAATCGGTGGAAGTAGGAAGGTTACATAAGCTCAGGCTATTATTACGGAACGAAACAGTAGCCTGGACTGACAATTTTGTTCGTCAAGGCGGAATGGAAGAGATAGTTGGACTACTACATAGAACTATGGAAGTTGAGTGGAGGTTTGTTACACTAATTCAATTGTTGAAAGTGCAGTGGCTGACATACACACAGAGAGGAGCATGAAGATGCTTTACTGCATGAAGTTTTGCTTTGCTTGAAAGCGCTATCAACCACGGCTTTAGCACTTCAACATCTTAACATTATTCAGAAAACTCTTTTTCCCGCACTTCTTCATATGCTTTTTGACGAGGAGAAAAAGGGACCAGCGGAATTCACTACTCGAAACATTGTCACTTGGCTTTTATTCACTTACCTCAAATCCGCTACCCTTAGCGAACGCGCAACCAGAGCTCGATTCCTCCTCTCCTATCTCCGCGACCCTGAACCAAGTGAATCACAACGCCCTGTTGACTTCGTACTTGATATGCGACGACAGCGCCCTTATCGCGTTTGGTGTAAAGAAGTTAGTAATGTCACTAAAGAGGTTTTTTGGATCTTCCTCCACAATCTCAATGTCATTCCTCGCCCAGATTCCCGCCATTCCCCAGAACGACAAAATGATACCCCGCCTGATCTACCATACATGATCAAGCACTTCCCACAAGAGCTTCCTCCAGTTCCAGCCGCACCATATGTTGGAGGTGTCGAATGGGATGCAACAAATTACCTTGCTTCTCACCTCGACATTGTTAATGGCTGCATTGCATCTCTACCCACTCTCGAAGAGCGTAATCAGGTTCGCGAAGAACTAAGGGTCTCCGGGTGGGAAAAGTGTATGGGCTCTACTTTACGTCTATGTAAAGAGAAATTCTATGGTGGCGTACATGCGGGCTTAAGATGTTGGGTCGCGGCTGCAATTGAAGATGGTTGGGAGACTAAGGATGTGAGATGTGGTCCTAGTCCTGATAACAAAAGTCCAGTGCGAAAAAACATCACTCCAAAGAATGTGGCTGGTGCGGGTGTGGAAAATGCTCCTCCTAAGATTGATATGAAGTTGAGTTTTGCACAGAGCAGAGTTGATAATGGCGGAGATGCTTGGCTTTGAGTGTGATAATATACCATTATCACGTTTAGCTTGAGTTGACAGGATGAAGAAAGAGGCGAGGGAATGTAAGAAGTAAGACTCAGTGGTTCATATTTCTACGATAAGGAGACAATAAGGAGAGCAAAGAAGAAGTAATTGCGAGGGATAGTGTTCCCATTAGTCAGTCTATTTGATATGCTTGTATGGGCTTGGTTTAATTGGTCGGAAGGGTTAGGATTTGTTGGATGAACAGGGTCGGTGTGATGGAGTAATTATTGATTGTCCTGGATATTTTGTGACTGAAGCATAAGGTTTTGTGGGAGGCATTTGTAAAGTGTGTGGAGGATAGGATATGAGAGGAGGGGAGGGGAAGAAGAAGAAGAAGAAGAGGAAAGAGATCAAGGAAGAAGAAAAGAGAAGAAATACAGAAAGGAAGAAGACAGGGACGTGATTGATGATGACTTTATGATAAATGATTCAATGGTAGTTTGTTTTTTTGCGTTTTTTGTGTTTTTCTTTTTGTAAAGTCTTTTTTTGGCTTAGTTAGCATACTTACTTACTACCGTTCTTCTACTCACTTTTCTGGACTACTTATTACTCGTTGATTGTTGCTGCTGCGGCTATGTTTTATATTCTTTGTTTGGATGATGATTGTTTTGGCTATGAATGAGTAGGTAGGTGTGGATGATTGAGTAGGTATGGTACGTACGTACGTAGTTGTCTGTCTGTCTGTGTAGATATTTGGTAGGGCTTTGGGGGGAGGTTTGTAGTGGTGGTGGTGATGATGCTGGTGATGGTGATGGTGATGGGATAGGCATAGTGATAGGATAGTGGTAGAATAGGATAGGAATGTTATTCACAATACATGTATGTATATGTATACGTATACGTATGTCTATACCTATGCATATCAACCTTATGATTCATTAATCATTTACTTCATTCATCACTTTATTAACTTTATCAATTCAATCCATTATCAATTCAATCCATTCAATCCATTATCAATTCAATCCATTATTCAAGTATTCAAGTACCTATTCAATCTTGAATCTTGAATCTCACCAAACCCAAGAAAAACCCTGGAGACCCTCGACTTTTAAGATTGGGGTTGGAGGTCGAGTCGATAGGTAGGTAGATAGCGGGCGGATGGATGGGTAGGTTGGTAGGTGGATAGATTGGTTGTGCTTGTACCGGGTAGTAGGCATGCTGATGGGATGGAATGGAGTAGGAAGAGATAGGATAGGGTGATGTAGAGTCTATTTAGGTAATGGATGATGCAGCGAACATATGGATAGATAGTATTGTGAAATTCGATGTTTGGAACAAATGGGATATGGGATAGAATAACACAGGATGGAGTTTTAAATAATTATACACATTTGAATCAGTCCATTTCACTCAATATCAATTTCGCATGTACCATTTGCATTGGGTGAGTTTTATTTATTCATCTGAAGTCGCTCTGGGGTCTCATCCCTTCGCTAAATCACTCGATATAATCGTGTGTTTTACGCTGCTCGACGCAGCGGGGCGCTTTCATATCATATGAAAATGACGCTCGCATTCGTATTGTACAGTATGCTCATTGAGCCTGCGCCGTATCTATTACAACCTCTCTAGGATTCCGCTCTCCATAATCCGAAAGAACCAGGGCAATTCTTCCACATCTTAATCGTACCATCTTCACTACCTGTAGCATACAATTTTCCGTCGGGAGAAAAGCTAATACTCCAGATCGGTCCATGATGCCCTTTGTGAACATCTAAAGTTATTAGTAAGAATATGCTTGATTGGTGGAAACGGAACATACCAAGTTCTTGATCAGAATCGAAATCATAGACCTTCGCCCACGTATCCTTAATTCCACCAGTAATATATTTCCTCTGAAGTGGATGAATAGCTACACTAGCAACCTCATAATTCAAGACAACCTTCTTGATAAGAGTGTTTGCAGCTGGTCCACCATAGAAATATAAAGTTTTTCCTGCAGCAATTGACAAAATAGGTAATCCTTCACCAATATCTCCTGGTCCGGATGCAATGTTGCTAAATTCGCATGAACCAATATCGCCATCAACTTTTTGTTCTTGGACAACAGATTGCGAGCGTAAATCCCACCATCTTATCACTTTATCATCTGCTGCCGTGACTATGATATTTGGGTCCCGAGTCCAAACAACGGCCTTGATTGTTCCTTTATGAACACCCGGTCCAATCTCGAAGCCATCGTCTTGGGAAATGTTTGTAGTGTCGCTTCCATTGCCATTAGAACCTGCGCCATTTGCACCCGTAGAATTGAGTTTCGCGAGGTCAAAAATAAAAAGTTTCTTGTCAGTTCCTCCCGTCGCAAGAGTGGTACCAGAATCCGGAGGGAATGCGACAGCTCGAACGACATGCTGGTGCTGGATAGTATAAAGGGTTTCTCCGGTATATGTATCCCAAACTTTTCTGCGCAATTATTAGTGATGGTCACCCAATCGAGCGAGGAACGTACGCAGTGAAATCTGCGGAAGCAGTTGCAGCATATTTAGCATCCGGAGAAAGTCTAGCTTGATAAACTGCGCCTTTGTGTCCAAAGAAAGTACCAATCCTAAATTCATCAATTAACATCTTCCGGCAACGGAAGTTCCAGTGGTAACATACCAATCGCCGTTGATACCACTTCTTAACATAGGGTTGTTATCTAGCAGATGAATTAGACATTTCCACATTCGAAACATTTCGGATAATCCGATATACCATACCTTTACATGCTGATATCATGTAATACTCATCGTCCTTTCCGTCCACAAATCCACAGAAGCTGATGTGCGTGACAGGTCTTGAGTGACCATGGCATGTCAAAGGAACGTATTGCTTAGTGTTCTCTGGCCCCGCCATCGTTGTATGTTTGAATTGAAGTATGAGATGTTTGATTTTGTATCAAAAATTGGAAGCAGTATTGGATTTTATGATCTTTTCTTAAGGGAGAGAAGTTCGATTCTTGTAGTCGCGGGTTGATGTATACTTTGCGGCGAAAGAGTGGGAGTGACCGCACTATGATGATGGTAGGCTGCTCTAATATATGTAGAAGAGAGAGTGTGTGTTATTCAAGAAGATTCGTTAAACGTCGTTAAATTCGTAAGATATTGATTAAGAGGTAGAATGGATGGATGAAGTTGTTGCCTTGAATGGAATTGAGATAGATGCTTGACAACTTCCTCAATGTGAAAAGGAAAGGGGAAAGAAGCAAAAAGAACTCCGTTCGGGGATATTGTGATTTTGTTTCATTGAGGTCAAGAATTAAGCTACCATTACCTTAATTACACTAATATCTTAGGCTCTATCTTGAAACAATACGGAGGCAGTTAATCCGACTCCGAATAACTATGACTAATCAACATGAACAGTCTAGCTGGTGGTCCGCTTCTTGGGAGAAGCTGGAGGGGAGAAGGAGGAAATGCGGTTATTGGATATTGATATGAGTACTTAGGTAGGTAAGTGAAGTTATTATACGTTCACCAGTAGTTATTGATATGTAATTGATTGGTGTTGTTTATCATACAGTAATAGTAGCTACCTCTACCAATGCTATTACCCGGGTGCTTACCTATATAGCCCATATATTGCTTAGGTACCTACTCATATAGAGGGGCAACTTTAGGGAAGCGTATAGTCAAACATGGAACTGTAACTATAATCAACTTCCATTATTCTCCAAAACATAACAACAACCTTTCATACTCTCTCATTCCCTCTCTCCCTCTTTATAATTCTATCAATTTCTGAAAAACTAAATACATAATTGCAATAGAGTCAACAAATATGGCAGAATACAAATTATCTGCGTCTTTGGCTGGTCATGAAGACGATGTAAGTTGATGATACCATACTCCACTCTCCAACAAGGTCAACCTGGATGTTGGTGACGACAACATATACTAACAACATGTTGTTCAAACACAGGTTCGAGCTGTAGCTTTCCCATCTGCGAAAGCTGTAGTTTCAGCTTCCAGAGATGGAACAGTACGATTATGGAAACAACTCTCAGATAATCCACCAATATTCGATGCCACCATTTCCTCTCATGCAACAGCTTTCGTAAATACAGTCGCATATTTACCGCCGAGCTCTCAATTTCCAGACGGTTTAGTTATCTCAGGTGGAAAAGATACCGTTATTGAAGTTCGACAACCTTCGAAAGGACCGGAAGAAAATGCGGAAGCTCTACTTATAGGACACAGTCATAACATATGTGCTTTGGATGTCGATCCAGCTGGGCGATTTATAATCAGTGGAAGTTGGGATGCGGAAGCAAGAATATGGCCATTAGGAAAATGGGAATGTGAATCGGTTCTCAGAGGACATGAGGGCAGCGTCTGGGCCGTTCTTGCCATAGATTCGGAAACTGTCATCACTGCTTGTGCGGATAAACTCATTAGAGTATTCAACACCAGTGGCAAATTACTGCGGACTATTCGAGGTAGTGCAGATGTTGTTCGAGCTCTTTGCAGGTTACCCAAAGGTCATCCATCCGGGGCAGATTTCGCATCTGCAGGTAATGATGGCGTAATCAGATTATGGACTCTCTCTGGCAAGCAGGTGGCAGAATTACATGGACATGAGAACTTCATTTATTCTATTGCCTCTACACCTTCCGGAGAAATTATCAGTTCTGGTGAAGATCGGACTTTGAGAATATGGAAAGACAGTCAATGTATTCAAACAATTACACATCCCGCAATTTCGGT
Source organism: Botrytis tulipae (assembly GCA_004786125.1). NCBI lineage: Eukaryota > Fungi > Ascomycota > Leotiomycetes > Helotiales > Sclerotiniaceae > Botrytis > Botrytis tulipae. The sequence goes on from PQXH01000047.1 coordinate 55,536, forward strand.
CTGGGGTGTAGCTGTTTGTGGAGAAAATGGAGATATTGTTTCGGGTGCAAGTGATAGAGTGGTGCGAGTCTTCACGAAAAATTCGGAGCGTTTCGCAGATGCAGAGACAACAACATTATTTGAAGACTCAGTCAAGGAATCATCTATACCTCAACAATCTTTGCCTGAAGTTAATAAGGAGAAGCTTCCTGGACCAGAATTCCTTACACAAAAGAGTGGCACTAAGGAAGGACAAGTCCAAATGATCCGTGAGTTAAATGGAGCTGTTACTGCACATACTTGGTCCAGCGGTAAGTTATTTCTGATGTTAAATGTTGGGCATTGAGCTAATTATTATCTAGCACAGGGTCAGTGGATAAATGTAGGCACTGTTGTTGATGCTGTTGGAAGCAGTGGAAAGAAAGTCGAATACCTCGGAAAGGAGTATGATTTTGTCTTTGATGTTGATATTGAGGATGGCAAACCTCCCCTCAAACTTCCCTACAACTTATCTCAGAACCCATATGAAGCTGCTACGAAATTCATTGCAAATAATGAACTTCCAGTAACCTACTTGGAGCAAGTAGCCAATTTTATCACAACCAATACTCAAGGAGCTACGATTGGCCAAACTCAAGAAAGTTCTGGACCGGATGCATGGGGTAGCGATCAAAGATACCGACCAGGCGAGGGAGAGTCCTCAGCCCCTGCAAATATTCCACCACCACCCAAGGTCCTCCCACAAAAAGAGTATCTCTCGATTATCGTGGCTTCAGTACCAAAGATGCAAAAGAAGATTGAAGAAGTCAACAAAGCATTAATTAATGATGGTCAAAAGGGTGTATCCCTCAATCCTGAAGAGCTCGAAGTTCTTCAAACCCTCCGAAAACATCTCGAATCTACCGGCGCCACAAATACTTCTCAATCTGTTAGTGGAGGTCTTGACTTAGCAATCAAGCTCTCAACTCATTGGCCCTACAAAGACCGACTCGCTGGACTCGATCTCCTCCGTCTCCTAGCCATTGCACCTGAAACCGCAACTTTCCGTAGCAACGATGGCCAGTCCATTATCGACGTCTTTTCACAAGCTGCTCTGGAATCTTCACCTCCTTCCGAAAATCACGTTATGATGGCCGTTCGTGGTTTTGCCAATCTTTTTGATTCCACCGAAGGTCGTCAATTAGCCACAGACAATTTCGATAAAGTCCATGACTTGATCAAGACAGCTATTCAGACCTCTACCAATAGAAATTTATTGGTAGCTGCTACGACTGTTTATATTAACTACGCCGTTCTATTTACAGAAACAGACCCAGATTTCGAACAAGTTCTTGCAGTTTTGGATACAGTCATGAGTATCTTGAAGACACAAGTTGACAGTGAGGTGCTTTATAGAGGATTGGTGGCCCTAGGTACGCTCTTGACTGTGGGAGATGAGATTAGAGAGGCTGGGAAAGATGTTTATGGCGTTTTGACCGCGGTGGATGGTTGTATTAAGAAGGCTACTGATCCACGTGTGAAGAATGTCGGGAAGGAGATTAGAGAGTTACTTGCGTAGTGGATAGAGGGAGATAGATTAGATGGGGGGGGGAGGGAAGAATGGTGCAGGAACGAAAATAATGAATACATGAACGAAATGAAATAAATTTTAAAGTATAGCTGGGGGACGCTTTTTAGTTTCTTCTCTTTAAGCTGAATAGCTTTTGGCATGTCAATTACATACAGCGCTTGCGCTTAGATATTATAGTATCAATGCATAGTCTTTAATGCGGAGTGAAGGACATGAATTGTACTGTTATTGATAGTAATAATTGTATTGAGATGAGAATTGAAAATCGAAACTCGAAAAACTCGAGAATTAAAATGAAATAATAAACTCATTCCTTCCTTCCTTCCTCCCGAATCATAATCTTCCCCATAAAACGCCTGAGTGATCGCCTCATACATGTAGTTCCGTATTGGGGTACTTGAGTATCCTGCTTCAATTCCCGGTTCCTATCCATTTCCGCTTTCTCGACTTGTTGGGTGCGGACGCTCACTTGATGTGTCTGTCTGCCTGTGGTATCATATCGTGTCATATCCTATCCTATCTACAATCCTTCTTTTCTTTTCTTTTCTTTTCTTTTCGTGGGGTTTCACCTGATTATCTTTCCCTTTTCATTTCCATTTCCATTTCCATTTCTTTCCCATATGAAATCCCCCAGGAATTTCAAATCTTCCTCAATCTCTCATCTTCCATCTCACAAGAAACCCCACATCGCAACACCCAGCACGCTCGCGAGACTCGCCGCCCAGAGCGAGCGGGAAGGAGAGGTGGCTGTGGAGGCGGATGTGGAGGCGGATTTGGAGGAGGTGCCAGGGGCAGAGGCATCGTTGATGGTGTAGACGTTTGCAAAGGAGATGTCGGAGGAGTTGAAACAGTTGGAGCTGTTTACTTCGGCGACGTCTTCGGGGAGCGCGAAGGTTATGTCTACGCACTGGGGTGGGGGTGTTAGGGTTATGTTTTTTGGGGGATTTGGGTTTGTTTTTAGGGGTGATGGGAAGAGGGGAGAGTGATGATGGAGGTTGTGAGGATGATATCATGAAATATGAGGTGGAAGGAAAAAGAAGGGAAAATCAAACATACAGAATACAAAGCAGCCCCATGAATCGCTAACTCCACAACCTGAATCGTCGCATTATCTCCCACGTTGACCGTCGTATTCGCAGGCAAGGGTACTTGTGGTAAACAGAAGGTTCCTGGGTAGGGATTTTTGCTCGGGCCGACGATTTGCGTGACGGAGGTCATGGGGAAAGACATGTTGGGGGGACCATTGTCGGGACCATCGGTACCGAATCCGAGATTAAAGTAGAAGAAGGCGGTAGCGTGGCCTTGAAACCAGCCGGGTTGAACGGCGATGGCGCCCCCGTAGATGGGCCAGAGAGTGCGGTTGGTGGTGGTGCGCATGCCGCCGCCTGGGGAGTGTTAGGGAGTGAGTTTGATAGGGGGAGATGGGGAGAGAGGAGTTGGAGGGGATCGGAGGCAAGATGGATATGGATATGCATATGCATATGCATATGTGAAAAGCTTGGAAAGCTTGAAAAGCAGAGTAACCATATCAAATCCAATTCTCGAAGTACTCCTCCTCGCACCCCAAACTCAAATCCCAAAATTCCAATGCATGAAGTAAAAGTCTACTCACAAGGATACATCCACTGCATTCCATAAGGAAACGTCTCATTCGTAATCAAATTATCACCTCTCCATCCCGGATATGTGATGACCGTATGTGCCTGCACCAAAACAGTCGTCGTGATCGCCAAAAGCGTTAATATACTCGTCGTAAACATTGTGATATCGTTGGTCTTTAGAACAGAAAGGGTATGTGTAAAACGGCTCGAATGATAAAATTGGAAGATGTTGGGAAGAAATTGAATGGGTTCGTTGTATATATGTTTGCCGGATATGATATTGTGGTCGATATTTAAGCTTGGGAGGGAGATATGCAGGTAGGTAGGTAGGTATTAGATTCAGGTATCAAACACCAAGCTCTCTCTGTTCGCTCTGTCTTTATGGATGCAATTCAGATAATTATCAGAATATCACTAGATGGATGAGATAATTACTTTCCAAGGAATTCGAGAAATAGAAGTCGTGCGTCGAAAGATTCAGGAAGTGTTAATATGAGGCAGAGCAAAAAAAAATAATCATCACCCGGACGGACCACACTTTGGACCCTCGATGAGTATTTGAATAATCACCGTCCGCATTGTCTAATTCGCGCTGACCATGCTTGACGAGCAGATTCGATGCTAGGTGCATATGCCGAATTACCATGGGCGTTTAATGTGCATGACCAATGAGATGTGCGAAGGAGGTGAGCGCAGACGGAGAACATGCATGGGAGACATGGGAGAGAACAAGAGTTATACTTTGTTTGGGATAGTGAGGATGGAAGTCTTCAATATTGGGAGTGATGGGTGATATTGATTTGTCGATGGGAGATATGCAGATGTGGGAAGAAGGGAAAGGTGTGGTGTGGTGCATTGGCCATTGATTGGATGTGGGGTGAAGAGATGGATGGGGCGAAATGGATTGTGTGAGTGAAAAACAGGGGATTCCGGCTAATAGATGATTTGATGTAAGCGCCCGGATAGAATTGAGGGTTTGGGGAATGCAGATTGGTTGGATGGTTTGTGGAACTGCCGATGATCATTGATTTTGAGAGAGGGTACGAGTATAGAATGAGGAGCTGTTTGTATGGATGATTTAGATGTCGAGTAGCGATACTTCATTGGGAAGGAAAATGGATCTGGAATCTGGAATCTGGACTCTAGACTCCGGAAGGAATATCGTGCATATGGGAAGCAGGTACAAGACATGCTCGAGAGAGGTTTGCCGGTACATGGGATTTAACAGATATCAAAAGAGACAACAGGAGATGATGGAGTAATGGAATAATCAAATAATCAAATAATCAAATAATCGAGAACATACAATTGAACGACATGCACTCACTCACTGCACTGTATTCAATTGCTTGTCTGCTAACCAGATACTTGAAAGCACCTAATCACCCACCCAATGACAAATTCTACCGAACTCAACCACCCCTTACTGTCCCGGAGCCCCCAGACCAAAACACACTACTCTCGTTATCACAGTTACATCAAACGCATCGAACCTACAGTAACACAACAAATGGTAACTGACAGGAAGAACCGATCCGAATATAGAAATTGATGGTACGCCAGGCAGTATAATAAATATAATGAACAATTCATTTGGAATCAATTCTGAATCTCTCACAAAGACAATCATGATTAAACTTTCGTCTCTGTTTTGGCTCTTGCATTGCAGTAGTTTCTCTTCCTCTCTTCCTCTCTTCCTCTCTTCCTCTTTCTACTTCATCTCCAAACTTTCAATGCACTTGCACTTCCACAGCCAAGACAAAGCCGCATTACCATCTCTTATATATGGAATCTGGTGTTGATCTACCGAGTCTACATTCCCTCGATTCAAGATTTCGAGATAGATACAGAATGCGTATACCAACTCTGCAAGGGTCAAACACCTATTCCATCCACATCTTGCAAATCAGCATGTTGTATCCCCTTTCGTTGCGTGGAGCTCCGGTAAGGTGTTACATACTCGTGAGATGTACGTCGTGATCCCATACCACGATTATGTCAAAATCCGGACTTACCCCATAGAATATCATAACGATAGACGTTTTTATGTCTTATGGTATCACATCGGTAAGAGCACGCGCTGAAAGAAGCTGAAGTTGGGGATGATATACCTAGCTAGTATCTCGTATCTAGTACGTACGTGTGTGATTGATAGTCCGATTCATGGTATGTCTATCATTGCATTGGATCATTGGAATGGAATGACGACTTTCATCCTCGGCTTCTCATGTTAATTAGCTACCTAGTACCTACTTTCTAGACCCCAAGAACAAAGTCAATCAAATATGAACGGACCCCAACAGATACGAAAAATCAATGGGGGCAGCAGCTTGATCGAGCCTGACTCGCCTGTGATATCGCTTTCAAAAAAGGCGGTGCAATTCATTAATCTATTCTGCCATATTTGATGATATACCGGTAATCTACCCCTCCATTTGATAGACTCATACTACATCGTACATAATCTCATTATCTAAAAATAAACCCTGCAACACATTTTTCCCCTCCAAAATTATCCATCTTCAACATTCCCGTCCCCCAAATTCCACATTCCATATTTATGTTGTAAAAGCTGAAGACGTACGCATACTCTCCGCAGTCATCCCGTCCAGATTTCCAATCTGCAAACACACAGTCCAACCAGCGATCTAGAACCAAAAGTATTTCTTCCCGTGGCTGACTGTATTGTACCACGAGTCTACAAACAACCCCAGGCGTTTGCGTTTCTTCAAACTTCCACGTTTGCGCAGTGGGTTACACTTGGTGATACCCGACGGACTGACGCTTACCTACCTGATCGCTTGATACGGGGTTCCTGCGAGATTGCTTACGTTGGATTTTGAGGTTCTTGGGTTGCGAGAGAAACGGGTAGGAGAGGATAGGAACGGAGACAAACCAGCAATGCCGCATACGAATCGCAAAAAGAAGAGTGGAGCTAGGGACACCGGAGAAGAGGCGGAGAAGACGAAAAAGATTGCGCAGTCGACTAAGAGGAAACAGATAGAGGATGGGGAGGGCTGGACACATGTTGTGGGTGGAGGGAAAAAGACGGGAGCCGCAGAGACCTGGACGCATGCGGGAGATTTTGTGAAAGATGGGGTCACGTATATTGAGCGCTCGATGGAGGAGATGCAGGCGGATTTGGAAAATTTTAGGAAGCAGTGGGAGAGTAGTGAGGCAGCTGGTCAGTTGAAGAAGATTTTACATGGGAGGAGTAAGGTGAATAGTGTAGTTTGTTTGGGGTTGGGAAGTTTGCAGAGTGCGAGGAGGGAGGGGAGGAGGAGTAGTTATACTCAATTGGCCGCTTTGATGATGATTATCGAGGAGTTTGGTGAGTTGTGTTTGGAGTCGCTGGTGGGAGATCCTAGGACTAATTACATTTTAGGTGGTATGGGTGAGGATAAGATACAATGCATATTTCAAGATCCTCAAAATACTGAAGGAGACAAGGAGTTCTTCACATCTTTGGGTGGAAAAGTAGTGGACGATCCTTTGGCATTTGATTATATCAAAGAGGATACTCTTGTATATGCGATACATTGCTATGGACCAGTTTATAAAACTGTCAGTCAAGGACCTCGACCTGCAGTTCTCATAGGAACAGATGTGGATAACTTTTCCAATTTGTGGTTGTAAGTTATATGGCATATATTTATTGGCAGATTGTTGACAATTCGCAGATCAAAAACGGAAACCCTCGAACAACATCTAGATGATATGATCAAAGATTGCGAGATCATAAATTTCCCACAACTTCGACATGATTTCTCGGATACAAAAATATACTGGCGGAATAAACCAACTGTTTGAAAGGGGGTGTAACCGAAGTCGAACATTCACTAGCGACGTATTTCAAATATGCCAGAAGATTTAGAGCATACCATCAATTCAGATTAAACAATGATACCTATCTCAATTGATCTCACTAGACTTCACCACCGTACCAAAAGCATCCGCCAACTCCGCCAAAACCGTCTTGACCAACTCTTCCGCCTTTACTCCCGGAATATCTCGATCGCCAATCGCATCCTCCACAAACAAAATCTCATATCCCTTCTCAGCCGCCTGTCTCGCCGTCGTACTCACACACACATGCGCCATATATCCCGTCAACACCAGCTTCGATTTTCCCGTCTCTTTGATATACGCTTCCAAATCAGTTCCGGTAAAGGAACCAGGATGTTGTTTCACAATCACTTTCTCATCATTCTTGGGCGTTAGCTCTTCGAATTCCTGGGCAAGCTCAGTGTCGGGTGTGAAGATGGGGGCGCCCGCGGGCACTTGGTGCACAATGTGTGCGAGGGAGCCGTGGCCGGCGCGGTATTTTTCCAGGAGCGAGGAGATGGCTTTGCGTGAGGAGGACACTTGGGAGACTTTGAGATGGCCTTGGGCGTATCTGTGGGTGGAGTGGTTAGTAGGATTTTTATGGGTGGGGGAGGATGGATGGATGGATAAATTGATGGATTAATGGATATTTCAAAGAATACCTATGAAAGAGGAGAATTGCAATAGATGAAATAGATGAAATTGAAATTGTCATAAACTAAAACACATACTCATTCTGCGCATCAATAATGATTAATACACTATCCTGCACCGAAGCAGTAGATGGCGGTACACCAATTAGTTCGCGGAATGCTTTGGCTTGGGTTGTCATGATGGAGGTCGTGTATATATATGTGTATATGTGTATATGGATGTGTATATGGATGTAGAAAAATGTATATAGAAAAATGTATATAGAAAAATGTATATAGAAAAATGTGAGTAGAAAAATGTGTATATGTGTATGTGTATATATATGTATGGAAGAACAGAGGATGGAGGGATAGATAAATAGGTAGATAGTATTCCGAGGTAGATACCGAGATACTAAGATACTAGGTAGATATTACTAGGTAGATGGATATCGTAGAGTACCGGTAGAATTCTTTGGATGCGGGGAGGAGGGGAGGAGGGGTTCGATTATGGAGTCGATTATGGAGTGGATTATGGAGGGGAGGGGGATCGATTGTCTATGTATTGGTATTTGTATTGGTAAGTACTTGTATTGGTGAGTACTTGTATTCGCAATGAATTGGATTGATTTGCAATGATTGGTAAGATTGGTCATTGATTTGATTTGATTTGTAAGGTTGGTTATTGATGGATTTCACAAAGTATATGATTTATCTACAGAGTACCTAGGTATTGGTAAGTATTAGGTAGGTGGATGGGTGGATGGGTAATGGTTCCCCTCATTTTTATTTTCATCTGGTTTAGATGGTGGTTTAGGTGGTGGTTTAGATGGTTTGGTGTATTGCGGGGTATATACTTTATCTTGTCTATGTGTGTATGTGTATGTAGTAGGTATGAGATTTTGATTTGTAGATTTTACCTAGGAGCTTGGGTAGGTTGGGGTTTGAGGTGTTTGAGGTATTCAAGGTAGGTAGGTAGTGGTAGGTAGTAGGTATTCAAGGTATTCAAGGTATTCAAGGTATTCAAGGTATTCAAGGTATTCAAGCCAGGTAGGGAGGGAGCTTGAATGAACAAACGAACAACCGAATAACCGAGCGATAGACCGAGCGGGTTGCTAGGGGGTGGGTTTTGGATGGATAGCTAGATAGTGAGTGGTGGTTATGGTGGTGGTAAATAATAGGTACCTAGTGGGTAGTAGATGAATGAGTAGATGAGTGAGTGGTTTTTGTATATCTCTGACCTCGGGATTCTCTGTTACTTGGGAGATATATATAAATAGTGTGTGAATAGATAGCTAGGTAGGTAGTGGGAGTAATGAGTAATGAGTAATGAGTGTAGATAGTAGAAGGTCAGGAAATAGGATGGTGTAAGAGTATAAATGGAGAGGGTAAATAGTAGGTAGTAAATAATAGATAAGTAAGTGATATTTATTAGGTCTTTTCGCTTACTTTTGTTATTTAGGAAATAGAGTTGGTGAGTGAGTATGAATGGTGGGAGGAGAAAGATGAGGAGGTAGTAGTAGATAATAAATAGTAGGTAGTAAATCATTAATTGAGTGATATTTATTTACTAGGCCTCTCCATTTACACTTATATGGGAAATAGTGTGAATATAGAAAGATAGAGTAGTGAGAAGAGGAAGGAAATAAAAGACAATACACCTCGTGCATCAATCCCAGAGTCATAAACACAAAGTTTAGAATCTGGGACTGGATTGGACAAGCGGAAAGATGAATTGATGAATTGATGGATGAGTTTTCTTCTTTTGGTCTGTGAGGAAATAGGTAAATAAATAGGTGTCTGGCTCTTCAAGTTGTTTCTATCACCACGTGCTACCTTGATATGGTATGTATGTATCTCCATAAATATGTACCTCTGCATATGTCAAATGCATGTTTGACTTTGTGTAAGCACTCAGATCGTGATGTCTTGTTAAATGGATATAAAGGTGTGTATATCTAGATATAGAACGAAGATATGTTATATATATATATATATATATAATAAACATACCCACCAACTATCTCACAGTATAACAATATAACAATACATCGTACACAAAATATATCACTCACCTCTCTCACACCTCTGAAACAAATGTCATCATTTTTAATTTATTTTTTGCGAGGGATAAGGAAATACGGCGTAGGCGAGGTCAGTAAAACCAAGGTTTTTCTTCCTTTTCTTCTACTTGCTTGCTTTTGATGTCGATGTGAATTGGCCTGTTCGGTTCGCCGGGATCCACTACCTGGGTATCTACGAAGCCGAAGTGGTATCTAGCATGCAATGGAATTGTGAGACTAGGTAATAATGTGGTGTCTACTACGATGTATACCCCTGATGCTGATAGTGGCTGGGTGACTTGCTTTCGAGCTTGTTTTGTGGTGGGTATGGATTATATGGTTGGGGTGTGATAGAGCTCTTGGGGGAGATTTTAAAAGTATATCGATCGATGGGTTAGTTGTCTGGGATGTGAAGAGAGTGAGAGGGATGTACATAGTTTGAATCTTTCATTTTGTTGAATAGATGGATTGGTATATATGTGTATCGTCTTTCGGTAGCTGTAATTAGAATCTGTTGTCTAGATTTGAGTATGTCTTTAGAAATACCTAGATAGTAGATACCTACCTATTTACATCCGGATTTGTTCCTCGCTAGTGTCGACTAGGTAGTCTGGCATCTAAAAATGTAACTCTTAGTGAGTACCTAGATTGTGCGCTTGGATCATAATGGAATGGATCTCTCAGTCAACCAACCAAAGAAGGTTGATCGATTACAAGTCGATAGATAGATAGACATACTACAGCGTTGATGGGGGCGGAAGGATTGGAGGATTAGAGCAGAGACTTAGTTGAAGAAGTTCCGTTCCCTTGCCTGTTATACTTTGCATTTGGCTATCTTTCAAAAGGTACCGAGTACTCAGTACTCAGATACTCAGATACTCCACTTTAGCTTCGTCTCTTTCTTCTTTTATTTTGCACTGCAGTGTGCACTGTGCTGATAAGTTAAGTTACCAGCCTCGTACAGTACACACACGCGGCTTCTAGCCAATTATGGGAGAGATGAGAGAGAACGTGGAAAAGTTGGGTCTGGAGGTTGGAGGTTGGAGGTTGGAGGTTGGAGGTTGGTACGAGGTAGGAATGAACTTGGTAGGAAAGAGGGAGGGAAGCTCGTGTTGGTGGGTGGTTTTGTTTTTAAGTTGAAGGGGTGGAGGCATCGATTCTATTGGAGGAGAGGAAGGATGATGCGGGAAAGATGGAAAGATGGAAAGATGGTTGGGGATGTGATGTGATGTGATATACTCTGTCTGTATTGTTGTTCATGGTATATAAAATACAGCCTCATGATTATTGGCGGGTGGACTGTTTATTTTTGTTTTTGTTCCTGTTTCGGTTTTTGTTCTTTTCTTGGTTGCCTTTTTCTATTTTGAAGTTGGAAAGTAGGTATTATTGCATCGCACCGTTGAAGAAGGTATTGATTGAGGATTGGAATATTCCTCTCCCTCCCTCCTCTCTCGCATTCATAACTTCCACATTCTCGTATTATTATCCCATCGTTTCGTATCGCCCTCCATAATCCATTCTCGATTAATAAACTTTCCTCTATCCTTGCTTTGCGCTTTCACATTTGATCGATAACAATTGAAGAATCGAAGAAATACATCAAAACACCTCTTAGTACCTTTTATACCATCCACCAAAAAAACCCAAGTTGTCCCACGAGCCCACATATTAAATCAAAAACTCCAAAATCCCATTATCATTACCAGTCCCAGAATTCGACCCAGAGCCAGAGTGCAAAATCCTATTCGACCGTCGACCACTGCCCCCCTCCTTATCCCAAAACGAAACAAGTGGGATTCCTCTCAATCTATGAGTACCTACTATTAGTTGGAATAGAGTAAAAGATCGTCCGAAACGAAAAAGAGCTACAATTCGGTTTCAAGATACTCTCATCTTCCCGGTCTCTCTTCTCCTCTTCTTTCTTTTCTTTCTTTCCTCACAATGTCACGATATTCTTTCGAAGATATCCATCTTAATTCTCAAGATTCTTCTTCGCTCGTATCTCCACCAACATCTCCACCAAGATATCCTCTACCACCACCACCACCACCACCTCAATCGCAACCGCGTATTCCTTTAAACTTCGCCTCACAATCACATTCATCACAAGCTCAAGAATCATATAACCAACAGATTGGAATGTCAAATTCTGCTTCATTATTACATTCACGAGAAAACTATGGGGAAGTGGAACCTGTGAGTCCGATGATAGATAGTCCACCAATTCCTCCACCACATCGGTCGTCAAAATCCAGTCAGGAATCTGGAATACGCAATCAAAACAATAACACAAACGTTACATTGGGAGCAGATAATTTTAGTGATCAAGCTGCGGGTGGTAGAAACGGCGTTGCTATGAGTGTCGCAAATTCAAATGCCAGGGAAAGTGGTGTGGAAGCCACAAGACCTATCCCGGGATATGATCCAACACAACCTTCATACCAAGAGTCTCCATTCCAACGCCCGTTTCCACGACAAGATGCATCAACATCATCTCTGACTCCTTTAAGTGCTGCTGCTTTCCCCACCGGAATGTCAACTCCTTCTTCACGTTCGACTATTTCTGGTCGAAATCCTCCTTCAGATCCTTACACGGATTCTCCTTACCCATATAATCGATATTCAAGGGCAATTGACCCGGAACTGGTTGAATTTGACCCGAGTACAATTGCTGACGACGGAGACGACGGTTTGGGATATAGACGAGTTAATAGATCTTCTGTCTTGAGTTTAAATAAGATGTCAGATAGCGGATCACGAACACCTCCGGGTGGAAAAGCTATAGCAGCGGGCGGTGTTGTGGGAGCCTTGGGTGGTCTCGTTGGAAAGAAGAATGCGAATGCGAATGGGGAAAATATACAATACAATGATGTTACAAATGCACAAAACGGATATAATGGGACGGACACTTACGATCTGAGTGTGGAAAAAAACGAATGGTTGAAGAAACCACCGGGGGGTAACAAAAAGTTGAGGCTATGGATTGCTCTACTGGTTGGGTTTTTAATTTTAGCGGCAGTGATTGGAGGAGCTGTCGGTGGTACACTGGCGGGCAACGCGAAAGGGGGATCGGATTCAGGAGTCTCTCAGAATGGGGTCAACAACGGACAATCTGCATCGTCAGATACTTCCAAAAATGGCGATCTTAACAAGGATTCAGCAGAGATCCAAAAGTTGTTGAACAACCCCGACCTGCACAAGGTTTTCCCCGGAATCGATTATACACCAATGTACACACAGTACCCAGCTTGCTTGTCGTACCCAGCAAGTCAGAACAACATTACAAGGGATGTGGCTGTGCTTTCCCAACTCAGCAACACCCTTCGTCTCTATGGTACTGATTGTAATCAAACGGAGATGGTTTTACATGCGATTGATCGATTAGGATTGAATGGTACCGTTAAAGTTTGGTTGGGTGTTTGGCAGGATTCAAATACTACTACTAATACTCGTCAACTCGAACAGCTCTACAAGATCTTTGATGAACATGGATCAGCATCTTTTGTTGGTGTTATTGTTGGTAATGAGGTTCTCTATAGAGAAGATATGACTGCCGCCCAGCTCACATCTATTATCCAAGATGTCAAATCTAACATGACAACTCGTGGTATCGATCTCCCGATCGCCTCTTCAGACCTTGGAGATAACTGGACCGCAGAGCTCGCTAACGCAGTCGACTATGTAATGGCTAATATTCATCCCTTCTTCGCTGGCGTTACGGCTGAGGAAAGTGCTGCTTGGACATGGGACTTTTGGCAAAATCATGATGTGGCCTTCAAGACCAATGCATCCCAAAACATCATCTCGGAAACTGGATGGCCTACACAAGGTGGTACTGATTGTGGTGCTGCTACTACTTGTGCTCAAGGTAGTGTGGCAGGAATCACGGAACTAAACACATTCATGGAGAACTGGGTCTGCGATGCAATTACAAATGGAACGAATTACTTTTGGTTCGAGGCATTTGATGAACCTTGGAAGATTCAATATAATTCAGGAAATCAAAATTGGGAAGATCACTGGGGTATTATGGATGTGAATAGAGTGTTGAAGGATGGAGTGAAAATTCCTGATTGTGGAGGAAAGACAGTTTCATGATGAATGTGTGCGTGTGTCTGCATGCGTGGATTGAAATTTGTTTGTGGTTCATGATGGGAATTTAGTGGAATTTGATGGGCTTATTGAAAAGAATGCGAATTGCAGGAAGAATATCGTATGCAATGCTATTGAATGGCGAACATTTTGGTGGAGTAATCTCTTTTTTGAACCTTTTTGGCAAAGTGGAATTTCAATACTACAAGGCGTTTTTGGAAGGGGAGAGGGATATTTTCTTGGCATTTCAGATGAGATGAGTTGAATTGAAATGAACTTATCCGGATATCTTCTGCGATTAAATGGGATGGGTTGGAATGGGATGGAATAGGATCGTGGGGGATATTGTACATAGATAATGAACTTTTTCTACTTTATATGAGGGATGGATTGGTATTGATTGGTTTGGGAATTGGATGGATGGATGAGGGGGATGGAGAGAGGTGGATACGAATATGGATATGATGTATGAAGAATATAATAAGATACCTCTTTATCTGGTTTATCCATGTTGGATTTGAATTGTGAGGTGTGATGTGAAGAGCTGAGCTGTGATGATTGCTTTATATGTAATTTCGAGTCTTGATAGATGTGATTGTGTGAAGAGAGAGTATCGGGCTTCGGAAAGATTGATGATTGTGGTGTTGGGATTTGTGAGTAAGTACCTAGTGAGTAGTGAGTGAGTAGGGGATGGTTAGTAATTAGTAGAGTTGGTTGATAAAGATACTCTGAGTATAGGAACTTGAGTGCTTGGGTGGAGGATTAGAGGTTTTTGGAGAGGGTCTTGGAGAAGGGCGGAGGAGGGTGGAGGAGGGTGGAGGAGGGAGGGAACAATGCATGGATTCTGAAAGGGGTGGGATGAGGAGGGGAGGGAGATGAATGGCGTGGTGATGGGAATTTGAAAAGGGGAGAGGAGGGGGGAGTTGGAAGTGTGGTGAGGGAATGAGAGATGGAATGTAAGGAAAGAATAAAGGGAAGTAAATTATATATTGTACTAGATTAAATCATATCATATCCTTATAAAATCCCTAACCCATATCATTCCGTGTGTGTCGATTAGCTTATTGGGATTTCATTGGGTTTTGGTTGTTGCAATTTGTGTTGGAGGGATGATATCGTATTAGATTGATGATATGTTAGGGTAATTTTATTATGATATATGATATATGATATAGTGATGAGGTAATGAGGTAGCAGCTTAGCTCAGTTTAGGTTAGGGGAGGCTGGCTTATTTGTTTCTTTTTGGTTGGGTTATGGTGTGGTAGGTATGGTGTATGGTGTGTGGTATTAGCTGTCTAGGTGAGCTTGTTAAGATTTTTGAGAAAGGGGTAGGGGGAGGGAGGAGGAGGGGTTGTAATGTATGGGATGGGGGTGAGACTTGAGATTTTGGGAGGGAGCTTGAGTAGGGAGTTTGAATAGGGAGTTTATCCAGGGTTTGTTGAATATGTGATGGGAGGAGGAGGGGATATATCGCTTTGGCGGTATGATGGTATGATGGTATGGCTGTGTGTTTGTATATTGGGTGGGATGGGAATAAGATTTAGAATGAGCTCTGAAGATGTGATTTCAAAGGAAAAGGTATTATACGAGATTTGGGGACCAGATTGAGATAGAGATTGAGATGAGGGAGAGGCGGGGTTTGAGTTTTGTTGGTGTGTTTGTGGGAGCGGGGATGGGAATGGGGATAGTGTGGTTGGTAGGTTGGTTTGGGTTGGTTTGGGTTGGCTTGGATGATGAAGGTGGAGTGGACTGTGATAGGCGGTTGTCATAGGGTGTTGGGGGTTGGAGTTTGCGTGATGCGATCTGGACTGGGTTGGATGGGTTGGATGGGTTGGATGATTTGGATGGTTTGGATGGTTTGGATGGTTTGAGATAAGCGGAGCGGGGAGTGGAATTAGGAGTGGAGAAAAGGGAAGGGGAAAGAAAGCAAGAGAGGAGGAGAGGAGGATGGATGGATGGATGGAGATGTATGTTTACGGTAGGTCGGAAGATAAACTGATGTATATATATTTGTGTGAGTGTAGACTTTCTCATTCTGCTTTGTGTATTGTAGTTTTATATCTCCAAAATGCGGAGAAGGTATATGATGGGGTTTGGAAGATGGGGTTTGGAAGATGGGATATGGAAGATGGGATATGGAAGATGGGATATGGAAGATGGGATATGGAAGATGGGATATAAGATATTGTTATGAGTACTCATAGTATTGTTATGTAATTCATCATTCATCATTCATCACAAGAATTATGGATATTGCATGATGTATTGAGGGCTGTTGGGTATATAATCATTATTTAGGAAAGTAACCAGCCACTACGAAGTAGATTATTAGTAAAAGCTTAGAGCTAATATGATTCACCTTGAATACAATACAACCACAAGAGAAAGAAGTGAAAATCATTTTAAATCGCATCGAGATATTTCGAGATTTTTAATTGCATCATCTAACACTCCCAATAATTACACTCAAACAAAGCACAGAAGATTTAAAGTCCTCGGAAGTCAGGATAGGGTATGAAGGTTAGACCATTCAATTCTCATTACATATATACATCGGACATTATATTTACAAACTCTCCTATATCCTCTCTCCCATTCAATAAAAACTATATACTAGAAATTCCACAATCCACACTCGAAGATTCTCTACATGTAACTAGCATCGTAGTAGAACTCGCTAGTGTAGGATGTACCCAAGACGGTGGTGATGTCGATGGGAGCGGTTAATTGGGAGCTGAAGTTTGCGCGGGGGCCTTCTTCGAGAACGCTTCCGGGTCCGAAGTTGTTGTATCTGTGGGGATTGTTAGTTCAGGGCTCAAGGTTTGGATTTATGTTAGCATGGGATTACTCACTCTCCGAAAGTAACTCCGTCAGTGTTTGGAGTCGAGGTACTCCACTCTTGCCATCCGGCCGCCTTGATGTTGTCGCCCAAGAAACTGTTTTGGAAAACAACACGTGCGTAATCTCTCCATGGTCGTCCGAGATAGTTGTTGTATGGAGTGAGACTGTTGTTGAGATTGGCAATGTTGGAGTTGTTGATCACATACCAAGAGTCAACCGCGGCGCTGGTGCGACCTGAAGCGGTAATAGCTCCATTGGCGATAGTGCGGATATCGTTGTTTTCAAACCAGGCGAGAGCTTTCTCGCCGAAGATGAAATCGATAGCTCCGACGATCAAGCACTTGGCGTAGAGCTGGTAACCGGCCTCGGCGAGAACGGTGTCTTGGTATCCCCAGAATTGGGTGGCGTAGTAACCGACGTTGGAGGCGTATGAGGAGAGAACAAGGTTCTGTCCATTGGAATTGATGTGACCAAATGTGTTCTTGATGACCATGTTGTACACCTTGGTGTTGGTGTTGTGGGCACGGAACGTGGCGGTTAAATCATCTGAGGTGGTGTTGATGAGGGCGAGGTTGTAGGTGAGCGTTGCTTCATTGTAGTAGTACTCGCGGGAATCATTGGTATAACCTTGGATGGTAAGGTTGGATGCGATTTGTGGGAGATACACTTGCTCGAAGTAGACACCAGGAGCTACGAAGATGTATTGAGCTTCGGTTGTGTTGGCGGATAATGCATTGATACCCTCTTGGAATGTGATGTAGGAGCCGGCAATTGTACCAGTTTGGTCAACGACAATTGCACCGGCTGGAGCAACAGTTCGGTTGAATGCAACAGCGCGGTTCACTAAAGCAGGGCTGGCAGAGGCGCTTCCGAGCAAAGAAGCTGCAAAGGAGAGGAGGGCAAAGGAACGCATGATTGAAAAGTTCTTTGAGGGACGCCTGACTTCAATGTGCGTTGATTCAAGATTGGAGAATTGCGACTGAAGTGATCAGCCTTCTTAGGGTATCAATGTATTTATATTTTTACAAAAAGACCAAAATCGCCATCTGTGCCAAGAGGAAATGATATTTGCCCCGGAAAATTACCCCAGCATGTCGCAAGATGATTGGTGCATGAAAGTCGGATAGCCCCCCCCTCTCAACGGAAAATTCTCCACTATGTTTATCAATAGCGCAACGGACGCCGTTGATAACCTGCGGAATAGATTGCTTAAAATGAGCACCCAAGCAGTGACCAGCCCGAACCGACCGCACCTCCGAGATTAGAGGATTAGATTGAAAGTCCATACTTCTCTCCAGGCACTCTGATCGGAAATGTTCCTATGCACTACATGTCGAAATGATTGCCATGGCGGGAGGAAGATTGTACAACGAGTGATGGATGATAAAATTCCGATATTTTTCCGGTCCACCGCTCAGGAGTGTGAAGACTTGTATAGGTTACCAGTTTGTCGGCACTTGCCTAAGTGCTTACGTTGACCCTACTAAGGATCATATGCTCGTCGTCGCTATTGCTATGAGCGCCGCGCAAGCTTTTGCCACAAAAAGTAAACGATTAGAAATCTCAGGAAAGTAATGACATGCTAAATTTCCGAATACTCTGTGGATATCTGGATGTTCAATTGGCCCACTGTTTAAGGGTAAAAGGCTTGTGTATTTCCCTACATATACCTTTCGATTGCCGATACATTTGAAATTACATACTTGTCGTCGATAAAGAAATGCAAGTCAGCCTACAATTGCAAATTGCAATTGAGGTTCAGAAATAAACAGAGGGTCCAAAGTCAATGGAGCTTTCGGATTGCACGGGCATTTCCATAGTAGCCGACGTCCAGAAAGGTGGGCATGATCCATATATTTGAGTTGACCGCAAATCTCTTGATAAGCTAATTCATGTATGCTTCTCATTCTGTCAAAGAAATAGATTGAAAAGCTTCGACGAAAGACAGGTACATAATCAAAATGATCTTATTGTCATGTAGGTTGTGGCGTTTTGGGCTAGATCCTAGCTAGGGGTATCTTGACGGTAAGTTCAACTGTAAACTTGACGTAAAAGTATCGTTGCTTGGTCTTTTCATAGAGTGAAAATATAGTTTGTGCCAATCACCTGGAAATCTTAATATGCTTTCTTGGTATAATATGCGCAGTATGAGGTCGATAAGATCTGATTACATGATCATCCATCCATATACAATACCTTGCTGGGCCAAATCCTACAAAACAAGAACAAAACGTGTATAGTTGAAGTAGCTCTCCTGCTACTTTTTCGAACTCGGTAGATAAAGGGGAAGACGAAGGTCATGCGTGGCGGTCACCACAAATATAAGAGCCGGATATAGTATTTGCCTATGTAAATTATATTATCGGATGATTGTATTCGGTCAAATATCAAAAATATCAATAAAGGGATCAACTTCATAGGAAAGTGTTCTCGGATGTTCCCGAGCCCCGCTAGAAAAGGTACAGCCGTGAGATGATAAGCTCAAATACCTTCCTATTATAGACGCACCTAGTGCGCGAATTGCGACTTCGCAGATGGTTCTAACTGCACACCTCATGAAGTGCTAATTACAGTCGCTTGCTCTCCAAGACATTCAAGATATGCCGAGGTCGTCTCCGATTACAAACATCTCATATCTCATCATTTCAAGGTCTATTACTTGAAGATAACGTGCTGAAGAACTGGATACATACAGCTATGCATCTTCCAGATATTCTGTACTATGTGCTATGGTCTTTGAAGTCTTCCAAAGAAACTTGATTTCTATGGCACTGCAATACGTGTACCTCGCAAAGAAACCCATCTTGTACTCTGATTGGAGGGAGAAAGGGGGCGAACTGGTACTCCAGTTGGCTCAGAATCCTCTTGCACGTTGTTTATTGGAAACGCCGATCTTGAAAGTTGTGATCCAGTAGGATTTAGCCTTCTTGGTATTTCATGCGCCAGGGCAACTTCTTCTTGGCGTTGCGGGGACAACCTAGAATCAGATCACATAGTATGTGAAGAAGTGGTGGAATGGAAGCTCTCTCTCTTCGATTGGTAACCTAGAAAAGTCAGTTTTAGTTACCACTCGGCTCCTCGTTTTCAGCGGCTTCTAGATTCTTCTCGGTCAAATCATCACGAGGAGTGTATTGGGTATTCACAAGGTATCAGCATTCACGCCATGAACACAGAATCGGGAGATAGGTGAACGAGAACTCCCATTCGTTACCTATATGATGGCTGTGCCAGTTGCTTTTTTCAAGCGTCTAGGAAACATTAAAGCAGTTCAATGGCCCCCCACTCCCCTATCAATTAAGCTTTGCTTTATAATACCTAAACAAAGGCTCGAAGTATACACCTTCCTGCCATAAATAAAATACCGTTTACCTCCGGACTGAGATTTTACACCGTTCTGCGGAAATCTTGAAGTTTCTTTGGTTCCCCAATTCACCAATGTTTCTGCTTGTCTCCTTCACATTCAGATCCGTGTTGAAATGCTCCCAACAGTTGCAGCTCTCATAGTCCGAAGAGCGCTGGGCTCGATATTGCTCGTCGAGATCAGATCTCAAGAAGATTTTATGACCATGCTTTGAAACACACCGAAATTTACCAGTTGTAGTCAAAGATTCCCGGTGAATGAATTCCTGCAAACACTTCGCACACCGAGGATCACATCCGCAGCGGAGCCTGAAGAATAATAGGGGAAGGTATTTACCGCAAAATATAAAGATTGAAGGATTTACCATCGGACCTTGCAAGAAGTCGATGGAGGCACCAAGTTCAGCAACCATCATTGCAGTAGTCAGCTTCCCTTTACCTGACAACTGTGGTCTGATCCTCTGCAAAGTTGTGGAATTATTGGTGCAAAGATCATGCTCTAGAAGCTCGCTATCGCTCATATCGACGAATTCTGATGCGGTCATTCAGACACGTGGCGGGTTTTTTGGCCTCAGAATATCAGACCTGGTCGTAGCTAGAATCTTTGTTTTCAGGCGTCTCGAGTTTTGTTGTTGGTCGAGATTGTTGAATGAGTTGCTGATGGGCTCGTTTGTAGGTGCTACACTCCTGGAAGTTCACCGCAAGTGAAAAGCTCGTATGTAAGATCGATGAGTAGATCTGGATGATCAAGCTGTGATATAACAGATGAAGGAGGGGTTTCATTTAGTTTCGCTTCAAGAAGGGTCAGACAAGTGGTTTGCGAATCTTTAGTTCCCTTCGTGTCGTTCTTGTTTTGATGTTTATTGCTGTTATGGCTCCAAATATTCTAGATCCAGTTTCCGTTGAGATTTTAGTAACTGAGGAAGGATTTGATCATTGGCGCAGTCTAGATTGAAGCCTAGCCAGGTAAACAACAAGGAAACAGGTAATTGTGATTGAGGAAGGTCCTTCACAAGAGCCACTAAAAAGTTTCGTGAAAGTTGATCGGCAAGTCAAGATTCCTTGTGGGTATCCATATTTCTGTTGGCTGTTCGCAATGTTTTTAGGAGCCCACAATTTACGGACAAGAGAAATCAATGCCTAGTTTCGAAAACGAAAAGTTGAAAGGTCAGGTCTCCACGTTGTTGGGAGTACAGAGTGTTGCACATCTTTCACGATTGCAATTGATTTACATTTTTAGATATTAGATATAATTATATGCCCTCGGCCATAACTTCAGGTTAATCTGAGCAATATGTCATGTCAATGTGGCATCGTGAGCTTGCACTCGAATGCTAAGTCCCCTACATACAGAATACGATGCGTCCTCTTTCTCGTATGCTCCTTTATTCGACCTTCAGAACCCCCCCCCCCCCCCCCCCCCCCCCCCACCCCACCATCCCCCT